>PPMU03000018.1:0-300324 GCA_003707015.3 Wickerhamomyces canadensis | reverse complement strand
AGAACACCATCAGAACACCATCAGAACACCATCAGAACACCATCAGAACACCATCAGAACACCATCAGAACACCATCAGAACACCATCAGAACACCATCAGAACACCATCAGAACACCATCAGAACACCATCAGAACACCATCAGAACACCATCAGAACACCATCAGAACACCATCGCGTCGACGAAAAAATCAAAACAAACAACCCAACAGTTCTTTGTTGTTGACATTGCCTTTGGCAGCACTGAAAAGATCTTCAAATATGATATCAGGTTGAGCAATCACCCAAAGAACCATCATGTCCTAATTGAATATAACCTTCAAATCTATGAGTCCAAACACAACTAAGTCAGTATCATTCATATGATCTGATGAGGAGCTCGGAATACCATACAAGCGTTCAAGCTTGAGTCATGAAGTTTTACTGAGTGCTGATGCTATTTTATGTGAAGTATACCGTTGATGGTGCAATTATCTTGCTTATTGACTTATTTTTCATTCCATTCTTCCTATTGGATGCCTGTGCTTTAAGAAAATTCTAGGAGATTGACTTGGGAATCAATTGACGATAATCACATCGACTTATTGGTCAGGTGGTATTTTAAGCACTAGTATCAATAAATGTGGGCACTATTATCGTCCACTTTTCATGCCAGTGGTGATATCTATCATCCTGAACTCCATTGAATCAACATAAGGGTATTTGAGAGAGCTGTCTTAGCATTTTCTGGTCTATCAATGTGTGCTGGTGCTCCAATTCTGAAATACAACTTACAGTATCTGATTCTGTCAGCATTCTCTCCACTGTACTGTCCCAAATATATTCCTGTCAACTATCTTGCATGAAATTTGTGGCAGCGTGAAATCAAATGTGCTACATGTCAAGGTGTGATAGAGAAGACCTACAGTTCAATATTTCTTACAGACTTCTTTGACATTGGGAGTTACCCAGAAGTGAGTCTCAGTTATATTTTTGATGCTGTTGCTGGAATATACCTCAGGAATGTGGCTCACTTCATATTCACAAGCTGCATTGATTCAGCACTCTCTAATCCCGAAGTCAAAACAATGAGCTGAAACTGTTCAGTGTGGAAGAAAATCGACCCCTTGAACTATTACATTCATCATGCATCACCACCAACATCATCATTTAGTTATATTCCACTGGACCTCGAAAGCTCGTGATTATTACGTCTCCAATGTTCCTTCAAGCAATCAAAGCAGAACTTTTTGCTGGTCATGAATAATTAAGTTCATCAGTCCAAAGATATTGATGTGACTACATTTCATAGGCTCGAAATATATGTGCTTTAAAGTGATCTCATTCAACACATATACCGTTTCTTTTTCCATGATGTTGTTCTGCTCTTACATTGAGGGTCATTATGATTGAGATCGCAATATTGGTCCTTTATTTGTGAGTTGGTTATGAGGTTAATATTGGACATATTTCTCTGCACCGTCTTTGTTGAACGTATTTTCCTTTTCTCATTCTGGTTGTGATTCATTTTTGAGTTTATTGATTTTTGGTGATGTTCATAGTTAGGGGTTGTGATCTTGATATCTACTTCCCGGTTATGAAGTGAGACTGGTTAAGTCTACCATACAGCAAAGAACATCAACTGCTGCTTGCTCGTTACCGGTTCTCAAAAGACTTAAGCTCTTGAATACTTGATTTCCCTATCCCCTAAAGCTCTAATAACCTGCTACTTTTATCGATATTATGCTTCTGCTGTCCTCTTTTCAACTTTGGATCCTGTCTTGAACCCATCCCCTGACAATTGATGTGCGTTCCGACTGAATCGTTTCATAATCGAGTGATATGGGGCTCTTCGTTATTTACTGTCTCGGTTTCAGGATATAGAGCTGATATCTCGAATACTGGGTTTAAACCATTTGACTTTGGAAGAAAACAAACAGAGTGGAGTTGGTTCAGCAATCTATAGTTATGCTTTGGCTAAATATGGGTGATTGGCCAAAAGCTAATAATTCTCAGGTGGTAGAAGAAAGAGACAATGAATCTGGTGTTGTTTATCAGCTTGGAGAAGTTCCGTTGTTTCATTCAGTACTGTTGAAGGGGTGTGGTGATATGTCTTTGAAAAGGATTCATGGGCGAGAGTTTAGTTCACCATTCAATCCACTTGAAAAGATTTTTTCTTGGAGAATCATGCTAGTGTGAATTGTATGTTGAAGCAAGAATCGTAACTTAAGTTGATGATTGACGGCTAGCTGTTACTTTAGTTGTTCTTGTATGAAGAGCAGCCGACACAGGGAGATTACTTCTCTCTTTGTAAACAGCACCACGAATGAACCTCAAACTTCCTTGACTTTTCTGTTTGAGATATGACCAAATTTTGTGGCTGTTATACAGATCACTTTTTATATCAAAAGAAAGATTCTGGGCTAGTTTCAATGAATCTGGAGCGTTGAGATTATGGAGGGAGTTATGAGATAATACTGGAAGAAACAAAGGAGCTTCAACTAAAATCATTCCTCACAGATTGATTGTTCCTATTAAAAGCTCAACTAGAGTTGTTACGATGAAATGCAAGACATTGAAGGTGGATTTTGGAAGAGTTGATCTTAATCCATATAGCTGGGTCCCAGATAGTCCTAGTTTGAGTCACTAGCTAGGAGAGCTTCAACTATCGCAGCAGGAAATGGAACTCGGTTAATAGCAGACGAATTGAGGAATCATTAGATACCTCCATTGATGGTACTGTTCACTAATCCCAATATCAACTCTTGAGGCAAACTGAGCTTTTTTCTGGTATAGAGACGGATTTCAACCACAGGAACCAGGCTCAGAATGGCCTCAAAATTCAACATGAAATTGTTTCATCATGAGTTTCATTTCTCTGATCGATTCGATAAATATAGATAAGGTCTGACCTAAAATTATAAGGGATATATGATGTGTCGTATCCATGATGCGTCGGTACGATACTTGATTGACGATTCTGGTAAATTTATGAGAATTTGGAAATTATGAAGAGCAGATGCTCAGGAGATCCAATATGATAAATTGTTCGTTCCCTTGAGACAAACCCTTATCTCATAAAGCCAATGAATCTATGAGAGCCATTGAAGCTTCAAAACTTTCCATGAACCTCTAGCCAATCAGCATCTAGATTCATCGTCTTGGAACCCTAATGAGAACTACATGTTGGTTATGAAGCTTCTACAGTGAAGCAATAAAAAATGAGACTCAAGCTTTTCTGAACCAGGTCATTCATGATTAGTTTTTTACACTTTAGGAATTGTTCGTGATATAGAACGTTCATCATCAGTGAAAGATCATTCAACTGCTAGAAACTTGACATTCGTACTCAGGTTCACTGAAATATCAATAGATTGGACTTGGCTGTATCAACTGCTATGAGGGAATGAGATACCCAAGATGCAGGATTTAGGCACAAGAAATCTAGCCCTTGTTCTCCAAAGATGGATCTGGTATCAGAAACAACTAGTTCTTGCTAAACAACGAACAACAAACGACACATGATGAATACAAGATCAGGGCAGCTTACTTTCCTCATTATATACACATCAGTTTAGTTTGGTTGCTGAAGACTTTAAAGCTGGAGTTTTAGACCACTTCCAGCATCGAATCATTTATCATAGATTAGGGAGTGTTTTGTGAGAAGTATCAACTACGATTTTAACGGTTCACTCAGACAAAGTTTTAGAAATTTCATGTAGCACCGTACTGATGTTTTAGTTCCTGCTGGTAGGTGAATACTTATCACACTTTGAAATGTATTAAAAGGACAACGAGTCGAGTTCCAGAGGAAGTACAAAAGCTTGAAGAAATGATGAGTTCACAATTAGTTGAGGCCATTCACACAAAAAGGTTCACCACACATTGTGAAATTCTCTCCTTCAAGATCAAGCTTCAAACGGTTAGGAAAATGAAGTAAAACCAGCGAGCACATTACAATCTTTGCTGACAAAAGTGATCTTGAAAGCCCTTTGAAGTTGAGCATTCAATTTTACATTTCTACACTTCAATGAGGGTAGATATTCGGAGAAGTACATTTCAAATGGGTCTGGGCTCAAAAGTTGGACCATCTCTCAACCAGCTTGGATTCGTTATCCTCATAGACCTTGAGATCCAACTCACTAAACTGTGGAAAATCTCTACCCGTGTCTCCTGTTTTGTTATAAAAGCCACCCAACTCAACCAGTTTGGCAATATAATCCAAATCAGGGTCGTTGATAGTAGTATGAAAACGTCTGCTCACTCACATTCTATTCAATCTTTCCTTGAACCAAGAAAGCTGTTCATCTTTTGATGGAAGTTCAACTTTACCACTCAAATATCGACTGACCCATATTGCCTGTATTTCGGAAACTCTGAAGCTCATGGCATCAATATGAGTCCCAACAAATGAGTGCATTGGACTGGATATTGAAACACGTATGTTGATATGAATTATCAATGAGTAAACCATCGATGACCAAATCTGGATATTGCTTGACAAGGAATGGGAATGAAAAATGATACACTGTTGCATAAACGATGTAATCAGGGCTTTGGTATATTTGACCAGGGTTATAATTATCCTTCTCAACGTGTATGTACTCTTGAATAACATCCCATCTTGGAGTTCTTTGTCCAACTTTCCTCTCATCATATGTGCGTCGAATTCAGTATTTATGAAACGGAAACTCCAATCAAGCTTTGGATGTATCTACCTTGAATATATCAATGGCCTCATTTCTCTTGGTCAATTCCTCCTGGCATTGACGCGGCTCCAGCTTTCATTGAGAGTGTGAGAACTGGCTAATTCTACTCATTTTGTTTCTTAGTGATAGATTTCTGTATCAGTGGATGTTCAGCGTTATATCACTGATCCCTCAAGGGTGTACTCTTCTGTTTCAATCAACCAGCTAAACTATAATGGGATATATCAAGGTCTCAATTCAAAGGGGATCTTGTTTTAAGTCATTCTCATTTGTCTTGTTGGATAGCCACTTCGTGGAGGGCGGATGATCAACGTTGCGATCTTTCTAAATTTTAATCTTTGTTGTATGTCACGACAATAAAAATCCTTCAAGAGATTCTCAATCATCAAGTTTGTTCACATGTACTCCTTTATTCAGCTTCACCACATCCAATCTTATATTACGACACCATGTAGTGCAATTTCTGGAACTCAACTATTCACCATGAAACTGTGTAGTTCTCTCAGATGGTGACCTTTAATGAATCATATAGGGCTTCGTTTTCCCAAACCCTTCAACTTCTGAATAATCCAGGCCAACCTAGACACTGAAGAATCAATGAAAAGCAACAAATCGTCAAGGGTTAGCCAAATTAAATTCAGATAGTGATCCAATCAGCAGAGAGGTCGAGAGACTCTGCTTGTTCATATCGTGAAGGTTTCAGTTTCCCCAAGTCAATCTAATGATGATCATAATTCTAGTGCCAGAGTATAACCATAATTGTATAATCCTTTAGCTATGTGGTGGAGCTTCGAGTTCTTTGTTTTGATTCTTCAGAATTTCGCGTCGACGAAAAAATAAATTTTGCAAAACAAAACAATAAACGAAAAATCCAACGATTCTCCTTTGTTGACCTTTTCATGATGATACAATAAAGATCCTCAAATGCTTCATTAGGCTCAGCAAGCATTAAACACCCAAACAACGCACAGTGTCCAAGTGAATTCATCATCTGAATCATCAGTCAAAAAACAACTGAATCCTTATCCTTCCAATGGTTGAAGGGAGCCATACAGATATTCAAGCCTAAGTCATGAAGTTTCAGCGAAAATCACTCTACTAAAAACTACTGATAATCTTCACATTCTATGATACCGGTTCAAACTTTGGAAGTTTCGATGCCAGAATCACGGTTGCTTGGAACAAACAAAACACTGAGGTGTCAGTCTCAGATACTAGACAGTTCAAATGTTCTGGCATCATGAAAACCCTCGTTGGTGGTACTATCTTAAGCTTGATTGGGAATTCACGAGATGCCAAAGGTCCTTGTGGTCTTGGTTCTCATTATTTTTGTGCATTCAGAAAGATCTCCTATTTTCTAATCTGCATGTGCACGAAGATACAGGTGAAGGTACACAATATCTGAATATAGAAGATGTGGATCATCACCTCGCCAGCATCTACTGATGTAATTTGCAGAATCACGTTTATAATGAATCAATTAGTGCATCTAGAATTTGGAAACCTGTAGATATTTGCTTTTGTTTGTTAAACTACCGAATCAAACCGTATTTGAGGTCTTCAATTTCAACCGATACAAGCTTAATCAATCAGCTGTTATTCGTTTACGTCTAATCTAATTAGACCCCTTCTGTTGTGTCGCATTTCAGAATAGTTACCTAATTGTGACTTCATGTCTGGAAACTACTTACTAAGGACCAGCTGAGATTCCTGCTCTATAGTTTGATTCGTTCAATTATAGCACAGCTGCAGATATAGCTATAATATTTTATCATGATTATGATCTCTAGTACGTAGATGATTATATATAAACGATGTCTCATAATGATATAAGTGAATATAATATATTCAATATTATATTTATATTTAATATTGACAAAAGATATTAACTGAATATTATCATGAATTTGAACTTATAAGACGTTAAATATTAATAAGTTTTTTAATATAATTAAGTCGAGCACGTCTACATTAATTATATTGATCATATCTGTCATTGTAGGTTGGATCTTTACCACAAAAGCAGTCAATTAGAATGTCATGGTGCTATAGCGTACTACAATTAGACCATCAGGCAGTTTTACAGCACCAAATGATAGTCTTTATGCAGCATAAAGATAGAATTGCCTTATCGTCCAAGCACCAGCATTTAATATACATCCGAACACCAGGGTGGATTTTTGTTTGAAAAACTCGTGTATAAACAAGTGACTGGGCAGAGCTTTACAGGAGGAGCTCTGTTGAATGGCTACATGTTTCACAAAACACATTGGAATGCTATCAAACACTTTTTCAGTCTCCATAAGCCAAACAGGATTCTAGTCCAACGAATCATCAAGTGCACAATCAACTCAACTATTGCCATAGTACTATGTCTTGACCAAACCACACTGAAGCATTTAGGTGATGCTCCAGCGATGCTGCCACTATTATCGGTAATGGTTCATCCTGGCAGGAGATTGGGGTCGATGATTGAAGCAGTGTTGTTTTGTTCATCAGGACTGCTTTTCGGGAATGCTTACGCATTGCTTGGACGGTTTGCTGCAAAAAGGGTTTTGGGATCCGAATGGAACTTACCAGATGCCCAGCAGCTTGAGCTTAACTACGGGAACTTCAGGGCTGCCTTGGTAGTTCTTGCCATGTTCGAAATAGTCATGCTATTTTTTCATGGATGGATGAGAAGTATAACACATAAGTTTTTTGGAATAGTGTTTCCACTATTTCTTGTGGTTCATTTTGCTTTTACAGATGACATTCGAGTTGATCCTGGGACAGTTGCTAGAAACTATACTGTTCCATTTTTCTTGGGAATCGGACTCTCTTTGGCCTGCAATCTTCTCATATTTCCCGAGTTTGGCTCCTCATATTTGGGGAGGTCCATGATTGAAACGCTAAATGAGTTTCATAACACACTTGATGTCACTTGTCAGTTCTTTATCTCTATGACAGAGAACCGGAATTCTCTTCCCTATACACGCGGTCCTCTAAGTTTAAGCCAGATCACAAAGAAGAAGACTACTTTAAGAGGTAAATTAAATTCTACTCAAGTTGTGCTTCAAGAGTGCTCATATGAGATATCATATTCATTCCTTTCTCCAGTGGGATTGAAAAAGATTATAGAAGTTTTGAAACAGCAGTTCTCGTATTCAAGTGCACTGATAAATGCCTCGCAGTTACAGTTTAGTACATTATTGGATCACAGAATGTCTGATGAACAATCAGAACTACTTCATCAGGTTTTGAAGAGAACGATGTCTCCAATCTTTCAACTACAGACTGCAATATCCCACTGTTTATATGTGTCAAAGATTGCAATCAGCTATTCCTATGACGTGAACGCATCGATGGTCTCTACCTCCCCTAATCTTGCCACCGAATCTGTCGATGTGAAAAGTCTCAACTTTGATATTGAGGTTGACAAAATGGCTAGAGCAATGTCTCAGTTTGATATCACGTTCAGGGAGGAGATGAAGAATTTGAGTTCAGAATATGCTAATGACTTCTCTCCTAACAATGTGATGTTTTTGCTATCATCATTTTTGATGAACTTGAAGGAGTCAGCAAACTGCGCTTGCAATATTCTGAAAGAATCAAAGACTTTATATGAAGCTCGAACCTCAAGGGAAAATAAAGGATTTCTTGGTAGAAGAATTTGGTTTTCATTTTTAACGTCAACTGATCAGCTAAAAGGATGGTTCAATGCAAACAAAAACAACTTGGCCAACTCTGCCGAGACTATCAGTCTTAATACTGCTGCAAACTCCAAGGTTTTCATTGAAGATGCTCCCAAAGAGATCAAACAAGAAGAGAGCACTACATTGGATGGGAAACTGCAAATCACTCAGGAGTATTTGTCGCTTGACAAAATTGTCTTGAAACTCTGTGACTTCTATGAAAAATTTGAAGCGCATTTCAGATTTGGCTTCCAGATCACCGTTGGTTTAATGCTGGCCTCATTCCCAATGTTCCTTCCAGAATCAAGAAGATGGTACTCCGAGTATAGGGGAAGCTGGATATCGTTCGTCTGTATCCTTGTACTGGAGCCTGAAGTTGGAAGTACATTTTTCGTTTTCTTCCTCAGAGGTGTTGGTGTTATTAGTGGGGCTGCATGGGGATATCTTTCCTATGTAGCTGCAATCAACCAAACCAACCCCTATTTGGAGACAGTCATTACAGTATTCGGCGCTGTTCCAGGCTATTATTTTTTCCTGGGCACACCATATGTTAAGGCTGCAATCATTGGAATAATATCTATTTACATCGTTCTTCTTTCATCCGCATTGCCATCAACAATTGGAGGCTCAATCCTTGTGAATTTTGCAAAGAGATGTCTCGCGATGTTCTATGGGGGTATTGTGGCTCTTGCTTGTCAAATGCTATTCTTCCCCATCAAAGCGAGAGATGAACTAGTGAAGGAGGTTGGGTTCGCCACTGGTGCAATCTCAAGATTGATACTTTTGTATGCTTCAGGATTAGAGGGAGAAACGTTAAAGCTATCTCTTTCACAGAAAAGATATGATGCATTCAAGGAGCTATCATCGGCGGTGAAGTCTTCCCTCATCAGAGCTGATACGTTTAGAGCTAGCTCAAAAAAAGAACCGAGACTGAAAGGGAGTTACAATGACATTGAGAGAGTATTCTATGAGATAATTTTTATTCTTCGAGAGATACTCGACAGGATAGAGAACATCGTGAATCTAAGACGGACTTATGGGTCCGCAATAATCGAGGAGTTCAACGATGAGGTATACCAGTACAGACGTCAGGTATCAGCATCAATGAGTAATTCTCTGAAATCAATTCAACTAGCCCTTTTGACCAAAGCACCGCTTCCTCAATATCTCCCCAGCCCCAAAGTATCTCAACAGAGGTTAATAGAAAAGGTCCGAGAAGTGGTTACCAAAAAATCTCACAGAAGAATGATGGACTCTGGTGAATCATCGTCAGAGTCTGACAGTGAGTCTGAAATAGTTGTGAGCTTCAACAGAAGAAGGGACAACTTGATTCATCGTCAACAGGAGAAGTTTTTGAAAACAGGGCTTTTGAGTTGGAATGCTACTACTGCTGCAACTGAAGAAATCATTCAGTACATTGAGGAGCTCTTAGAACTTGGAAAGGTGCTTGTTGGTGTAAATGAGTTTAAATATGGATTTTTGAGTCGTTCTTTATACTCTGATTATGCCACCAAGGCAACCCGAAGCTACGATCGCGCTCTTGAACAAACCAACAATTTTCCCATCTCCATTGATGATGCCATCGATGAAGAGAACAGTTTAGATCCCAGAGACTCGAGCAACTACAATCCAGTGGCACTGACAGGTCAGAGTCCTCGAGCTTCTTCTGATAATGCGCTATCTAACGGCTTTAGAAAAAGAGTGTACTCAATTGGTTCATGGATCCATAGCGATGACATCACAAGCACAAAGTCATTAGGACAGGTATCTGATACTGACTCAAATAGCTTGGATGAGGAGATGCCCCTCTCACTGATGAAAGTGGTTACGAGAAATGTAAAAGAGAATACAGATTGATGGATTACTTATAGATATATAGAATTAATCGATCTCGATAACTTCTGGACTGTGAACCTTGGGTTTGGGGCTTTCATGTGATTTTGTATCCTTTCGTTTCTTGCTCTGTCTCAACGACACCCCTCTTCCACTAAATACAGGCTGATCAGCATGAGAATCAACATCCTCCACGTTTGCAACTGGTACTACCGGAAAACCAAAAAACAACTGCCCTTCTGGAAGTGATAGAGGCACAGGAGGTCCATCTAAACTTATCGTTCCATCCTTCAGAACTTTAGATGAGCCCGATTTGGAAGAACGGCCTGAAAGTTTAGCACCGGTACCTTGAAATGATTCTGTTCGATTTTTTGCACTTTGCGCAAGCTCAGCATAGTTTATTGATTTGGCCATAGTACCAAGACTTTTCAAGGGGTCAGGTGGACCTGTTTTTTTAGCCTCTTTTCTGTTTTTGGAGTAATCTGGCTCAACGTAGCCAACTGGAGGAGCAAAATCAGTCTCCAAGTCAGTTTCAACAACACAAATACTATTGAACGAAGAGTCAGGTTTGACCTCTAGAATTTTTATCCCGTAAACCTTGTTATTGTAGTTGATTTCAATGATATCACCTATAGTTAAGGTTGAAAACTTCCTTAGAACGTTCTCAAGAACGGCTTTTGGGTCTGATATGTCTAGAAAGTCAACAGATTGAGGTTCGATCTTCACAAACTTTCCTAACGGAACATCTTGATTTGCCATCCTTATGATTGCTCCCGGTTGGACCTGAATTGTGGACATCATCCATTGAGGTAAGTAGACCCTTCCCTCTTCAGCTACAAACTCCAATACACCAGAAAATGTTCTGAGACCCTTATCTTCATTCAGAAGCTCGAAAAGCATTGGGTACCTGATGTGGAGCATTGTTAGTCTATTCAAAGCACTTGGAGGAAGGAAAATCTTTCCTCCATAGTTGGCATCATCTTTTCTGACATTGTCTGGCATCATTGAGATGGGATAGCATCTAAAGTAATCCTCAAACTTTTGAGGTAGGTTCATGAACCCTCCAAATTGATCCTGCGGGAAAGCAAATCCTCCATTGAAACCGGAGAACTTTACACGATGTTAGCTGAGCCGCAGTAAGATGTAGAAGGTAGACTTACCATTGTAACTTATCTATGTGAATCACTTGCAAGCAGAACACTACTTTTCTTTACTGGTAAAGCTTTCATAGCACAGATTTCATTGCCACTAAATGTGTCTATACCACTTTTGTTCGGTCTAGTCACATGTCTAGTCACATGACCTTTCCTAGCTTATACTATTACTTATATTCTTGTGTCGATCTTATGTCGATCTTTGACACCCCTTATCTGCTTGTCTATATAGTGAGGACTTCCCACTTTTTGTGTCTTGTTCTCTTTTGTATAGAAAGTAAGCTTCTCTTTACTTATTACTTTAATATTACTGTTATTCAAACTTACACGCTAGTTTACTACATTAATCAAAGTACGGTAAAGACACATAAACAGCTTACCGGAATTTACCCAATATTGACATATCCCGGAAGTTGCCCCCAGCCCAAGAAGCAAAACAAAACAATAACAAAACAAAACACGCGTTATGCGACACCCCCACCATCTCAAAGCGATCGCTCAGCGGCAATGGTACATGATATAGACGACAAAACCGATCCACAACTGAAGCAGTACACCAACGATTCTATAGATGATGGGCTGTACGAGGATATCGATGTCAGTGCCATGATAGGCGAGGATCCTCTTGAGGATGATATCAGTCAATTTTCAGATGACAACAATGAAGACCATAAGCTTGACGATGTTGATCTGTTAGCCGAGTTTACAGACGATGAAAACGAATCTTTTGAAGACGAAGATGAGGGAGATTTCATGAACGCGATAAGAGAAGCGAACAACTTCAACATCAAGAGAAAAAAGACAAACAAAAAGAAGTTCACAAGTATTCGTCCAGACAAGGAAATGGATCCTGAAATTAGAATGCTCCTGTCGAACGGTAATCAGCTCTTTGTTATGAAGGATTACGAAGGTGCTGAGAAGGCATATTTAGATGTTATCAAGAAAGACCCGAAAAATTTCCCAGCATATAAGAGTTTGGGAGAAATCTACTCATTGATGGGCTTGAAGAACAAAAGCTGTAATGCCTGGTTTCTAGCCGCTCACATAAAACCTCTGGATGGTGAATTTTGGGCATTTGTTGCAGACGCAAGTAGGGACCTTGGTCACACGACACAAGCGCTTTATTGTTATGGAAGAGCGATTAGTGCCAACTACAAGCCATTTGGTGTGTTGATGGCTCGTGCTGTTTTATATCGAGAAACTGGCCAGTTAGGAAGAGCATCCGAGAGCTTGCAAAAATTGCAAGAGATTGAACCTACAGATCCAAGTGTTCTAAGAGAGCTGGCTCTCATCTACAGACAACTGAACAGGGTCAATGATGCTATTGCTATGTATCTCAAGAACTTTGAGCAGAACGTGAGAAGTAGAAAGAGGAATCAGAACGCAAAGGGTAACAGTGATTCTGAATTCTCGGATGAGGAGGAAAGTTTCAGCTCCAAGAGATTTGCCCTATTTGATTGGTCTTCATTGAATATATTGTCTGAGTTATTCGTGAACCAGAAGAATTATGCTATTGCTATCAGAACCATTAAACATATAGCTAGATGGATTCAGGAGAGGGAAAATGAGGATTTTTGGGAAGATTCACTCGACGATTCTGAGTTCGATGAGAGAAGATATGAAAATGGTAAATTCGAAGCATTGCCTGATATCCTAAAAACAAAATCTCACAAACTGCCGATTGACATACGAGTAAAACTTGGGTCCTTGAGGTTGAGTCTTAACCATGTGGACGAGGCGTTGATTCATTATGGCTTCCTGCTAAATGAGGATATCACTGAAACCACCGATCTGTTTTACGAAGCCGCTTCCAAACTTGAAGAAGCTCAACTGTTTTCTGATGCTATAAAATTCTATCTACCATTGAGTAGACTTGAAGAGTTCCACAGCCCGGAAATCATGAACTCGATCGCTAGATGTTTCACAGAAGTTGGAAAATACCAAAAGGCGAAAGAGTACTATAACTTGGCATTAGAGTTGGACCCAGAAAATGTGGACATTCAATTAGCTTTGGTGGAGGTTCTCTATTATTTGGAAGAAGTTGAAGAGTCTCAGGCACTGCTGGAGCATATCAACAGAAAAAGGGAAAAGACCAGGAATATTGGGGCTCATGCTGATCATGGTGGTATTGATGTACACGATGAGGATGTCGATATGGAACAGGGAGACAAGCTTCTCTCTCCGGATAACCAAGCATTGATCGAAAATAAAATCTTTAGACCCTTGAAACACGGCGCAAGACTGACTGAAGCTGAGAAACAAGCCAGAGAGGATCGCATCAAACAGAATGTCATTGAGAAGTTCAACAGACTTCAGAGATTGTACCGTGGTTTGGAATCGGGTGATCTTGTTGCTGCTGGAGCATGGATCAAATTAGCTTCTGAGTTGATCGAGATATTCTCAAACGTGAAAAACTTCTTTACAAGAGATAGATCTAGACAATTTAAGGGTATTATTACCAGAACTAAAGGGTTGGCAATGGATCTCGACTCTAAAATTGAAAGAATTTCACAGCTGTATGAGGGATTCACATCCAAGCTCGAGGAGAAGGTGGTATTGACTTCAAAGGAAGAGTTCAAGGGTTTGAAATACGAGCAATGGTTCGATCTTTTCATGAAGTATGCCCTAGCAGTTGCTAGGTTTGAGAGTCCTGACGATGCAAACAGTATCATAGACAATGCTAAGAATGTTAATGTATTCTATCAAGACAAGCATCGTGAAAGAATCATGAGTTTAGTCAAACTGTCTATTGCCATAAGAACCAGGGATCAGAAGGATATCTTGCTTTCATTAAGAGCTGTTTTGAATAGCTCACAGTTCAACAGGGACTTGCTGAAACTGTTTTTGCTTGTTCAACCATCAGGTAAACTTTGTACTGAGAACTTCATTTCTATAAATCATCAAAAATACTTCCTAAGACAGATTAAAGGTTATGACTCCCTCAAGTTGGGCAGACCGATCCCAGGTATGGCAAATATACTCAACAAAGATTTAAAAGTACAAGGAAAAGAGAACGTCTACTTGATGTACATTTATGCTTGCTTACTGTTCACCAATAGAAGTTACGTTCCAAGTTTGGTCTACTTCACGAGAATATATAAAGTACACAAGGAGGAGCCTATTGTTTGTTTTCTTACAGGCCTTGCTCATGTCCACAGGGCAATGCAGAGGTCATCATCAAACCGTCACATGGAACTTCTGCAAGGGATGAAACATCTCATGGAATACTTTGAGATAAGATCATCGGATAGATTCGGTAGATTTGAAGAACAGGAAGCCCTGTATAACATAGGAAGGGTTTACCATTTGCTCGGGTTGTTTACGACAGCAGTAGAGTTTTACAATAGGGTTCTGACTGACTTTTCAGATCTTGATGATCACGAAGATCTGAAAAGACAAGCTGCTTACAATCTTGTGCTCATATATAATAATAGTGGTAACACCAAATTGTCCATGAGTATCATAGAGAAGTATTTGACTATATAAATAACAAATGAGCGTGAATTAGCATTTCCTCGTATAAGGGCGGGTAACACCACGTAAGGGAACGATTGTAGATTTCCCCCGAACTTCATTATCAGGGAAAAAGTACGAGGAAGCCTTTTTACGTAGGGCCTAGGCAATCACACCCTACTCAACTTCAAGATTCTTTCTATTGGAGAAGTCATGGGTCCACCAATATCATCACAGGTTAGTGCAATTGTTTTGCCATAGACCATGGATGTTACTAACGTGACGTGAAGGGGAGACTGAAAGTCTCATTGAAGATGGCCATCAGCAAGTTGAGATTCACCCAAACAAAAAAAACAGCTTTGACAAAACAACAAAGAAGACAGGTATGTATCAAGATTTGTTTTAGAACTTGGATCACCGTACTGACCAACCAATAGATGGCGGAGTTGTTACAAATTGGGAAGGAAGAAAGTGCCAAAATCAGAGTCGAAAATATCATTAGAGAGGATATCTATATTGAGCTTCTTGAGATTCTGGAGCTATACTGTGAGCTTCTTCTGGCTCGTATATCTCTGCTGGACAGAAAGGAATGTGATCCGGGACTCGTTGAGGCTGTTAAGACGATTATATATGCCGCACCTCATACTGATGTTAAAGAGTTGCTCTCAGTAAGAGATTTATTAGCTCACAAATTTGGTGCAGAGTTTGCCCATTCTGCAATTGATAATGAGGGTAATGTGGTACCAGAGAAAGTGGTCAAAAGAACGTCTGTGGAAGCTCCCTCACCAGAACTGGCGACGCTTTACCTGAAAGAAATTGCGAGAGCATACGATGTTCCTTTCAGTGAATTGACCGATGAAGAGTTTGAAGTGAGTGATGATGACACTAGTGACGATGGGGAGGGGGGAAAGCCAATATTCCTGGAGGAGCCCATCGAGGAAGACGTTGCTACAAGCTCCACACCAAGGAAGCTATCAGCAGCAAGCCTACCAGACCCAAACGATCAAAAGAAATCACCAATATCCGTCAGACCTCCTGGAAAGACCAGTGATAATCCGCACCCATCTGTTAAGATACCACATGAAGTAGAGAAAAATATCTCCAAACAACGAAGAAACACGGGATCAAAAAGTAAGGGGGAGGCACCAGATAGCTTAGATGACCTTAGGAAGAGATTCGAAGCTTTGAAGAGGTGATCGAACAAGTGTGTATGAATAGCGAGATCAATAAAGGGCCGATCTTATCGTTGTACTTTGTAGCTGACGGGGGAAATCCAGATAAGCTGAGAAACGAAAAAAAAAAAAATCAAAACACATGGTACTATAGGCATGAATACATGAACCATGGCAATGACGAAGATATTCGTATCATTCTGGATATTTGGTCTTCTAAACAACGTCCTCTATGTCGTTATACTGTCTGCTGCTGCTGATTTGGTGGGACCTTTAGTGCCTAAAAGCACTGTTCTCTTAGCTGACATTCTCCCTTCGCTCACGGTGAAGATGACTGCTCCTTTTTACATCCATTTGATTCCATATTCCAAGAGAATTGTAGCTTTGATAGCTCTGAGCACTATTGGGATGCTTCTGGTGACGTTCGGGGAGCTGAAACTACGGCTTTTTGGGGTCATCTTAGCCTCTTTAAGCTCGGGGTTGGGTGAGCTTACGTTCTTACAATTAACTCACTTTTACCAGGAAACTAGCTTGAATGGCTGGAGTTCAGGAACTGGTGGTGCAGGTCTGATAGGAAGTGGGTTATTTCTATTGTTGACTACCATTTTGAGAATCAGTGTGAAGACAACATTGCTGATATTCTGCCTATTCCCTATTGGGTTCCTCCATTATTTCAGATTACCACGAAAGGATGTCAGCTACTCTTTTTTGGAGACCGAAGAGACACTGCACACGTTTGAGCTCCAGAACCTGAAAGTACATGTACAATCTACATTGCTGAGAATTAAAGGACTTTTCATCCCATTTCTTCTGCCCCTACTCTCGGTCTATTTTTCAGAATATGTCATAAACCAGGCAGTTTCCCCAACCCTACTATTCCCACTAGACAATCTTCCTTTCAGACATTTTCGTGACATATATGTGACCTATGGAACATTGTACCAACTGGGTGTGTTTATATCCAGATCATCTGCTTCCTTAGTGAGAGTGAAGCACCTTTATATTCCATCGTTACTACAGGCATTGAATCTTGTCATACTGATTATCCAGTCCCTATACTTCTTTGTCCCAAGTGTATACGTGATAATGGCAATAGTGTTTTATGAAGGTCTGCTTGGAGGTGCCTCATATGTTAACACGTTTATGTTGATTATAGAAACAATTGATGAGAGTCAGCGAGAATTTGCACTGGGTGCAACTTCCATGGGTGATTCTTTTGGTGTATCTTTAGCAGCCCTTGTTGGATTATGGCTAGAGCCAAAACTATGTCAATACCAAGTTGACCACGGAAGGGGATGGTGCAGACAGAAATGATGTGATATACTACCTTTTTGTTTTTTTTATTGATACACCCAACGGATTGGCTTTACGCTTCACCACAACTTTTGTAGGATTTGATAATATGTTGGATAGTGGTTGATCGTAACCATCTGAATCAGACTCTGAATTAGAACTGGTATATCTGTTATCAACTGCTTTCTTGATCGCGAGGTTGGGTGCTTCACTAAATGCAGCATTTGCCAGCAGCTCATCCTCTTTTTCCCATTTCTTTAAAAGTTCAGCTTCCTCTTCTCTCAATTTTTTTGTCACCTCCTTATGTACATCCGAGTTAACAAGCGATTCATTATACCGTTCATTTCTCTCACGTATCTCTTCAAGTTCGTCACTTATCTCTTGTTGACGCCTTATGTTATTCAGCTTAGATTCCAATTCTTCTAACGTGGTTTGGTTCCTGTCTTTTTTCATCTCCAATTCTTTCGCTTCTTGTTCCTCTTTCTCTAGTCTTGAAAGTGTTTCATCCAATGTCTCCTCTCGCAGAACTTTGTTGGTGTTCCCAGAGTCGTAGTTCTTTTGTGCGCCATGCTCTATAACATAATCTGCACTCTTTGGGTCGGTCCTGAACAAAATCTCACTCGCACACCTTGGGCATTTGATGTGAAAGCGGATAATCTTCATCCCTAAGTAAGTCTCAGATGTGGTTTCCTTTCTTGCGTTGAATTTTCTCGACTTCGAAATGTATTCACCGCAATTTAGACACTTCATTGAGAAAGGTGTCATCAATCGAACCGTAGGCAAACTGGCTGAACCGGTCTTCACTTTCTTCTTCTTCTTCACAATCTTGGAAGGATCAAAGTCCGGTGGATAGTACTTATTGATCACTTTACGCTCTGACATTTCTGGGTATCTCAGGCAGTCGCTGGGGTGGCAGCTGCGTGGTGCCTCTCTTCTTTCATAATACTCATTCAACAAGATTCATTTTTTCTTAGCGGCGAAGAATTGCGAAAGTTTGCGAGCACAGAGCGCCAGAAGTCCGAAATAGGAAAGTGCCAGATCACAGTGTTTTTGCGCAAAAAAAAAACGCGCTAACGATTTTTTTCTTTCTGGAGCCAAAAATCCCTGGAGATTTGGCAAAGACGTCATCTAGGTAAGATCAATACAGCTAGAAGAACCACACCTAGTGTATCTGTTACTACAAATACACCAGATCGGACCCTTGGTTTTCAGCAGATAGCAATCTTCAGGTAGTTGTCTTTGGATCTAGCGGAAGAGATTCGTCTGGAGAAGGTATTTTTAGATTTCCTTCAGTATATAAGGTCCTGACAAGACTAGAAGCAACAAGAACAGACACAAAACAATACAATGCTTGCGGGACTTCTGACTCGAAAGTGGTTACTGGCATCACTCCTTAGTTCAGTATCCTGTATCTGGCTAGACCCAGACGACTTATCAAGTTTACAGAACGTCACAGGTGTTATCGCTGATGGGTTGATGGACTATTACACTGGTGATCAATACGGTCAAACTGTTGGTATGTTCTCAGACCCATACTATTGGTGGGAAGCTGGTGGTGCTTGGGGTTCAATGATTGATTTCTGGTTTTATATGGAGAATGATACCTATGAGAATGTGACATTCACCGCCCTTCAGGCGCAGGTAGGGGACGATTGGAATTATATCCCAATCAATCAATCCACGACAGAAGGTAATGATGATCAAGGATTTTGGGGTATTGCTGTCATGGCAGCTGCGGAAAGAGGCTTCCGGAATCCAGATGATAATCAGCCGGGATGGCTGTATTTGGCTCAGGCAGTATTCAATACAATGGCTGCTAGATGGGACGATGATCATTGTGGTGGAGGTTTGAGATGGCAAATTTTTGAGTGGAATTCAGGTTACGATTATAAGAATTCAGTGTCAAATGGCTGCTTGTTCCATATTGGCGCAAGATTAGCGAGATATACAGGAAATACAACTTACGTCGAATGGGCAGAAAAAGTTTACGATTGGATGGAAGATACTGGTCTCCTTACTGACGCGAACTCAACATGGTACTTCGTTTACGATGGGGCAAACATTGATGATAACTGTTCAGTAGTTGATCCTCTACAGTGGACATATAACCAAGGTTTGATTCTTGCAGGATCAGCTTACTTATACAACTTCACAGGTGAAGAAATATGGAGAACAAGAACACTGAAATACTTATCCAGTTCTTCCGTCTTTTTCAATAACTCCATCATGTATGAGGCTGCTTGTCAAAATGCTGGTAATTGTAATAATGATCAAAGATCTTTCAAGGCGTTCTTTTCTAGATTCTTGGGATTGACTGCTCAATTAGTCACAGAGACAGCCGATGATATTTATGACCTACTTGAAGCTTCAGCTAGGGCCGCATCAAACTCTTGTTCTGGTGGTACTGATGGACACACATGTGGTATCAACTGGTGGCATTCTGGTTGGGATGGTTATTATGGACTGGGTGAACAAATGAGTGCACTTGAAGTCATGCAAAACCTTAGAATTCGTGATAGACCAGGCCCTTATACTGCAGATGATGGTGGTTCTTCCACTGGTGATCCAGCTGCTGGTACCCAAACTTCTTCCACGAACCTGTCGCCTCTGACGATAAATAACGGAGATAAAGCAGGTGCTTCCATCATCACTTGCGTCATTGGTCTGTCGATCATTGCTACTGCTATATGGTTATTGATTTGAAACGATGTTGATGTTACTTATTTGACTAAACAGAAGTCACAAACAACAAAAGTTCCCAAATGTAGAACCGATTTTAGCATCTCTATTCCACCAGACTTTTATCAGTTTAACAACAAATTCATGATCTCCAGAAGAATAAGGATCTAGTCCCATCTCAAAAAGGTCTGATGGCTCAATAACCAAGATATCTTTTGAATTATCGCTTCCGTTTTCAACCTTCGCTGCTGAGTCATCGTTTCGTATGATTTCCAAGATAGTATTGAAGATTCTTCTAATCATGCTTTGAAAATAACCAACAATAAATAATGACTTCTCAATATCGCCCCTGATTTCATTCACGTCTGCAAGGTTCTCATATTCTGGCTCTTCTTCCACCTTGGATTTCTCTCCTGCAGATGCCCACCAGTAAAACCCAGACCAGGCTAGTTGTTTCCAGGAGGCAGGTTCAGTATTCTCGTGCCACCATCTGAAGTCCTCATTTGCATCCAATGCTTTCAGCTCCGGATGACTGCTGTACAAATCAAAAATCTCTGTGATTATCTTGAATCTCTTGAGATCCCTTTGGGATGATTTCAAGGAAGGAATAACCTTGCCTGGGATCGATGCTTCAGCTGGTTTCATGTCCGGTATTTTTGTTGTTGAGCGACGCGTAGCGTTGAATTGAAGAGCAACATCGTAGAGGTTGGTTTTATACATCAGAATTTCGTCAGTGGATGATGCAATGAAGGAGCGAGAGTGCTCCAGCTTGTCATCAGTCTGAGATAGACTCTTTAACCAGTCAATGTCGTTGACACCAACAGAGTATATTGGCTGAACATACCGCAGGGTGGTGTCAATATTGGTGCCAGTTTCAGAGAGCACTGGGATTAAATCTTGTGGAATGGAGGCCAAAATAGACAGACAGTAAGCAAAAGCACAATTTGACTCGACAGAAGGAGCATCAAACAAAATAACCCTCTCTCTAAGTAAAGTTGTCCTCCAAACTTTGAAAATCAGAGGCCCGATATGTTCCAGCAACGCCGGAAGTTTGAGTAAGAAATGATGACTATGATGCTGAGATGGTAGATTAGCAGACTCGGTGCTCAGTTTTGGAAGTGATTTTGGAGTTCGTGGTGAGCTCAACAACATTTGATCAACCAAGCCGACCTTTGAGTGCTGTTCAAAAAAATTCTCGAACTCTGAAAAGTCTTCTGTTGAGGAGTCCCATGATGTTAGAAGCTGCTCTAGTTGATCAACATATTCAAGCCCTTTGGTGTAATCAATCGGCTTCCAAGACAATGCATTTGTTGATTTTGACAGAGATGTCAGCTTTGAACTTTGCAGAGAGGGATCAACTAATATACCCAACGAAAACATCTTGACCGAGTCCCTAGAGGGACCACGATCATCTTTGAGATTTTGATGGTAAACTGAAACACCGTATAGCAGATTGTCATATATATCTGTTTGATTCTGATTTGCTATCTCCTTTGGCTGTACAAATGATATCACCTCCCTCTCAACTTCATGGAGCCCAGATGGAAGACTTTTGAACTCCACACCTTTCAGTGAGATGGATTTATCAGACTTTTTACTCCATTTGAGCTCGTACCCAGACCTGACATCAAACTGAATCAAAAAGATAGCTCGAATAGGGGTACCAGCAAGGGCCATGTGATTGGTGGCATTGTGTAAATAGAATGCAACATCTTTTGGCGAGGAACTATCACCCGGAAGAACACCAAAAGCTTTTGCGGTTGGTTCAAATGTGACTGCTTGTTTCAGCGTAGGCGTTCTGGGCGTGTTATCGCTCGACATCAATGACACAAAAGTGGTTTTAAGCAGAGATGTTCGTAGAGAGCAGGTAGTACGTTGTTTGCCTTGATTAGAATTTTGCCCCGTAGTGAGTTCTCCTTGATTTGGACACTACCGAAATCGACAAATTTGCTACAGGCCGCAGAGAATTGAACTGATATTGATGAATATATACAGGGTTTATTCATAACTCATCGTGTACGATCTCCTCGTGTTCAGCTTTCTGGTTGCTTGTATCCTCAGCTTCCTCTTCATCGATCTCCTTTTCCACGTTAGCTTTTTCCGCAGCTTTTTCAGCAGCCCTTTTCTGCGCCTTGATATGTCTGTTCAAAATGTTTTGCAGCTCCTTTGTCCTCTGAGAATGTGCCTTTCTTAGTTGAGCTTCTGCTCTATCAACACTCTGAAGTCTATCCAGTGCTTCTTTCCTTAGTTTGAATAACTCCTCTCTTGAGTGACTTCCTAAAACCTCTTCATCCTCAGAAACCTCTTTCACCTTCTCAAAAGTTTTGGTCAATGCTTTACTGATAGCGTCTAAACTTTGTGGGGAAAAGTCTCTGGCGGCTTTAGTAAGTTTCTTTGTTTCCTTCTCGTAATCAAGTCCCAACTCAGCAAATTTCTTGGCCATCTCAAGGGAATCTTCTCCAGCTGACATCAAGGTTTCTTGAAGTTTTTGCGATGCAAGAACACCTTTTTGGTGTATATCAGAAAATTCTGCAGCGTCCAACGGAGAGGAAGATTGGGCAATATATTCCCTGATTTGACTGACCAACCTTCTAATGATCTCAACTCTTTCTTTAACTTCCTTCAATGTTGCACCTTCACTGTCGTAGTCCAGCCATTCAAGATACTCAGTCACTAGGGACTTACATTCCTCAACAACTGATTCTGGACCTTTGGCAATGACATCTTCTTCATTCAAGTATGAACGTGTACTGTACAAAAGAGCTTCTAGCTCGTTCAGTTTCTCGGAGAACTGTCTTCTCTGTTGATCTTTCGCATTTAAAGTTTGAAGATGTGATCTGAGATCTAATTTTGAGGCAGAACCTAAGGGACGAGATGACAAATATTTAGACTTTGTGCTGATTAATGACCGCTTGATGATCGTTTCTTCTGTCTCAGATGATTGTAAATTCAATTTGCTGAGTAGACCTCCTTTAACTTCTGGTGAATCGGTTTTATTGACACAAAGAGCCTCAAATCGATCAAAATTCACTAAACGACTTTCTGACAAGGAGAACTTACCCACAAATCTTATCGAAGAGCAATCTGACTCATTGAATGTAAGCTTTTCAGTTATTTCTTTAAAACTTGAAGACTCGTGATGAGAATAACGATGTGTTCCCTCGATCAAGTCAAACGATAGCTTCTTGTTATTGATCAATTTTTCAGTCAAATCCAACTCACGGATTGTATCATATTGAGAACCAATAGGGAATATAGTAGTTTCTTCGTCGTCATCAAACGTGATTCTGTAAGTGAAAGGGGAGCGTTCTGTGATGATGAACTCTTTGGCTTTGAACTGTTTTGATATTTGAACAGCTCTCAAAGTTGTACCTAAAACAGCAGCTTCATCCGCATTGATTGTTTTCGAAACCCTGTCTTCTCCAATAAGGGTAAGTAGATGTTGCTGAACGAATGGAACACGAGTTGAACCACCGGCGTAAATCACTGACTTGATATCTTGAAGCTGAACAGATGATTCGAACTGGTCCCTGATAGCAGAGTTTAGTACATCAGTTATCCTTGGTGATACATCAACCAAATATTCTTCAAACTCTTGACGAGTCACAGTCGTTTTATAGTCTATATCATCAAACAGGGACTCAATTGATATTGGGGCTTCAGTATTTGCACTCAAGATCAACTTGGCTTTTTCTGAAGCTTGGTATATTTTTGCAATGGAGCGATGACTTGCTTGGAACTTTGATGACGACACTTCCTTATGATTTTCCAGGAATCTTTGTTGGATGATATTTGCAATCGCATTTGTGAAATAGGAACCACCTAAAGACTCGTCAAAAGCGTAACCTTCAACTGTAATTCCGATTGGTGTTTTTTCGTCAATTTTGGAGAATGACACTAAAGTTGCAGTTGTTGAACCAGCACCCATATCATAGATGATATGATACTCTTTGCCAATGTCAAATTCAGTCTTTGACGCATAATTGATGGCAATGGCCAGACCACTGTCGACAGTACCAATGAATGTTAAGCCAGATAGCTCAACTGCATCCTTGATCGCTGCTCTCTGAGCCAAGGTGAAATAAGAAGGGACTGTAACTGCGACCCCATCGATCTGAGAATATCCACCAGGGGATTTTTCTTTCAAAAGAGTAGTTGCACGGCCAACAATGTCTTGAGTGTTCATGGCCAAAACCTCTTCAATTGGATATCTATGATTGTGTACATTGAATGAAATTGTTGATCTGTTGTTTTTGGAATCAACTATATCTAGGCCAGGATGTGAGATCAGATAATGAGGCACGATTGGGTCTTGGGCTGATTTGCCCAGTAGAGGTTTGTAGTTCAATATACAAGACTCTGGGAATCTTGTACAATAGGAGGAGGTAGCAGATCCATAAAGTCTTTCAACTCCGCCATCTTTTCCAAGCGGTTTGAAAGCCAGCCCAGAAACATCTTTACGCTTGGAATCAGCACTCATCACTATCTCAAACGGTAGGCCTGGTCCGACCAGAACGGCCTTGGTGAAATCCTGACCAAGATCTATACCCAATATAGCACATAGTCCCGATGTGAATAACGTGAAGAGCAATAGCAAAGATCCTCGCACTCTCATTGTGTGCGTCTGTGTCCTTTTTGCCTTGAGATGGACAAAGAACACTTCTCTTCTTTAGTTAACACGTAGTTCAACGGAAAATCTCGATGAGGCAATTACCCGGCTGTTATTGATTAGCTAATCACGTACACCATTTATTTATTCGTTTTCTCAGCACCTACTAACTTCGTCTTCTGGAGCAACGAAGTGGACTCGAAAAGTTGACAGCTGACATTGCAATAGAGTTGTCTGACATGAGTGCACATAACGTGATCGAAGCTCTGAAACAGAAGCGTATGTATGAATAATGTGCTGGAACTTCAGTCAACGAACTAACCATTTTCTTTTGCCAGTAATAAATGAGCAAAACCAAAATTCACAGACAAGTAATACAGCTGCATATACCAGCAGAAGTTCAAGAGAAGTTTCTAGTACTTCAGATCAGAGAGATTACAGATCAGGTAGCCCTAGGGACTACCGTGCCAGAGATGATAGGCAACGTGAGGGGAGAGGCAATGAGTACGAACAACGAGAAAGAAGAATTGATAACTTTGAACAAAGAGATAGAAGAGGCAATGGTTATGACCAAAGAGACAGAAGAGGTTATGACTATAGAGACCATCGTACGCGTGACTCTAGAGGCTTCAATAACAGTGGTGATGGTGGTTATAGGAGACCAAGAGATGGTTGGACTGATAGACGAGATGACAGACGAGATGACAGACGAGATGACAGACGAGATGACAGAAGAGGTGGTAGAATGGATGACAGAAGAGATAGAAGGGGAGACGGTAGATATCGTGAGAGAGATTACGGGTACAATGATCGAAATGATTATGCAAACATTGACCTTTCTCATATTACGCCGATTGATCAACTTCCACGAGAATCACGTTGGGATATCAAACCAAAGGGGTTTGAGAAGATTAGTGCAGAAAGAGCAAAGATCTCAGGATTATTTCCCCTTCCTGGTGAAGCCAAACGTATTGATATATCAAAATTAGAAGGAATGGTTGGTAGTGGATATCTGAACAGTCAAACTTCCATATTGTTTGAGCAGAAAAGTATCGCATCTTCGACGTCAAGAATTTCAAAACAGTTGATCATCACTGGTGTCGAGTTCACATTATTTCCCGTCGAGAGGCTGGTTGATTATCTCAAGAACTACATTGATTCACTCGATCTTGGCGAGGCATTCATTGTGAATTATGAGTTACTTAAGAGCAAGTATCTATTACTTCATTTATCAAACAATGCCGTTGCGACTGTTCTTTTTTCATCATACAAATATTTTCAGAATGATCTGAATCTAAAAATAAAACTAGAAAGACCGCATGGGTATGTCACTGCCAACCCAGAAGAAGAAGAAGTCAAAGCAGATCTGCTGGTTGATGACGAGAGAAAAATAGCTATCACAAACATCCCTTTTGATATTCAAGAGGAAGAGCTCAAAGACGACCTTGAAGGTATTGGGAAAGTGTTGATACTCAAGCTAGTCAAGGACAAAGATGGAAACTCAAAGGGTGTTGCTTTTGTCAAATTCAATGATGTTGCAGCTAATGAGGCTATTGATAAAATCAACAAGATTGTGATCAATGAATCTACATTGGTTGCATTCCACGCATCCAAGGGAGAGTTGTCTCAATCCAAAAAGATCACCTACAGATCAATACCTGATATAGTTCAGTCTACTGAATGCAGTATAGAATCAAACGTTTTAATATTGTTGAATGCAGTTCTTCCTGAGGATCTGAAGAGTGATTCTGCATATGAGGAGATAAAGAAAGAGATTATTGAGGAATGTTCAAGATTTGGTAAGGTTGTCTCCATCAAAATACCTAAGCCTGAGTCAACCTACAAAAGAAACCTAAAACATCTGCATACCAGTGTTGGGAAGATCTTTGTCAAGTTTGAAGACACGGAATCAGCATCGAAAGCTGCGAAAGGTATTCATGGAAGAAAATTTAATGAAAGAACGATTCTTGTGTCATTTATACCAGACCTTGATTATGAACTGGATTTATATTAGTTGTTGCACGCAATTCATGCCTTATTCGGACAAACGAGCTGAGTAGTTATATATCAGAAACACCAACTACAAATGTATCCCATTCCCATAGGTTATCATGTACATAATATGTATGCTATACACGCTTGTATAAAACTCCTCCTCATTGCGCTCACCAATTAGACCGCAATTTGACAAATCATAAAAAAAAAACATAAAACCATAAAACATCAGACGTAAAATTTCTTCATAAAAGTGTGTGCACTAAAATGCATTGTCAGAAGCTTGTCCTTCAGTGACGTTTGAGTGGGATGAGATCCCTTTTGTTCTGCACAGTGGACAATTATTTTTCCCACTTAGTAACCAAGTATCAATACAGCCCTTATGATAGAAATGGCTGCAGTTTGTGAGCTTCCTAACAACTTCATTGTCCTCGTACTCGGTCAAGCAGATTTGACATCTGTCATACTCTGTAATATCAGTGAAGCTCTTGTACTTAGTCTTGTACTCGAAATTATCACTCATTTTAACTTCAAAGAGCTGCTCCTCGTGTTTAAGAAGTTCCTCCTTTGTTGTTACAGGTGGTTTGACTTGGCCAATTAACTCCTGAAGGTGCAATAAATCCTCGTATGTTGGATTCTCACTCATTAGGGAGGGTGCAGATAACAATGGATGATTAAAAGCAAACGTATTTCCCATAACAAATATCACCCATGAGCGTTGATGATATCTTTCATTTGAAGAAGCCTCTTCTTCTGACGAATCATTGGAGGAATTGGAAGTAAAAGAACCAGAAGATGATTCCATTCTGTCATTCTGAGCTGGAGTTGCATTGGCACTTCGTCTTGATCCTTGATTTGTCATTGAAAGATTGATCTCGCCATCAGCATCGGTGCCAAATGGATCAGCTCTTTCTGTACCTTGTTGGACAGAGCGAACACCCACAATCATCACTGGAACCATTCTTGCTTCTTCATCTTGACTATTATTAGCATACTGCAAGTTGTTATTTGTCGAAGAAGCCTCAACAGATGTGGTACCATGGGATGATAAGCTGAAGTTCATTGATGTATTCAGTGCTTGATCAGATGTTGAAGATCCACCTGTGTGTGATTCATCATCGAATCTAAATGCTCTGAAGAAGGTCATATTTTCTCTCATTTGACCTGTATCTTGTGAGTTTCTCCCCAGTTCATTGGTTAGCAACCCGTTCCTCAAAGCAGTAACAAATTCTTGAAAAGTTGTATCGGTACCAGAGGTTCCTGACTCGGTAGATGTTGACTCATCTGTAGTTCTAGTGGTATTATCGAATCTTCTTCCGTTTGTGGGACCCGTGCCCATGAGAGTATAAACGGTGGAGGTTGCAGCAACTTCCAACAATCTTGATAACATTTCAGTCTGGTGCTCAAATGATACACCTCCGTCGTCATTATCGTTCTGTGTGTTGGATCTTGTAGAGGAAGCATTGTGGTGATGGTGATGATGGCTGTGTTGAAGGTGATTGTGAGCATTGGATGATTCGGAGGTAGAAGTAGTCCGTAACGAAGATACGCTCGAAAACTGGCGCATTCTAGGTGCATTTTCTCTGGAGACTGCTGAGAATAGATCAGAGGCGATGTCATCCAGCTCATCAATGAACCTTGAACCAGCAGTTGTATTGTTTTCGATGATATTACCCGAGCCTGAGGATCCTTCAATTGCATCTTGTATTGGGTTGGCAGATAGGTTTGATGCTGGTGAATCTATCTCGTTGATGATGAAATCATTAACGTTTCTTCTTAGTGAATCTGCATCACTGGTAGAATTGCCACTTTGGCCTTCATTTCTATTCCAAAATCTCATTGAATCATGAAGTCTAGGCAATCTTCTTCTTCTGGATGGAGGTAAGATGGAATTTGTATTGGTTGACGAGCGTCGTCTTCGCAAGTTTGACAGGGTTGACATAGATCCTAATTCCTGAGATTCTGTGGGCGTTGATGGTTGTCTCAGGGGTGATGGTGCTGATGGTTGGTGATTCAAGGGGTCTGCGTTTGGCGTGGAAGATAAGCGGCTAGTGTACTGCCCCATGACGGAAAGCTAGATCAAAACAAGAACTTTCAGGACTAGTAGGGTAGCTATTTCACAAATATGGTGTGTGTGTGTGTTTATTGGGTTATAGATGTTGGTTTCGATGATATTCAATAATCAAACGACTGTTAAACTGCTAGAATTGTTTCAGAAATTCTGGAGAATTTGAAGATTTTCGATATATTACTAATAAGGTCTCAGCTTAATATCAACGGAAAATGACATGATCCAGCGGTACACGAATCGAGTCCCGATACAAGCGCTGTAAGGCTGTGATGTTTGTTCTACGTTATGACTGATTCTTTTTCAAGAGGGGATTGCTAGCAAATGTTCAAAGTTGAGCAGCTGTTCATTGATATCATTATGAATTATGAAGTTATAATTATTTCCTTCCACAAGCTGTGACGTAAGCTCTTATAGATAGGATAGTGTGATCGAGCTGCCAGCTAGCGTGAGCACTCTATATGAATTCAATGAGTTGATGAGATCATCACGGATATCTCACACAGCTCGTTAGCACTTCATCAGCACTAGTTGATTTGAGCTGATTGACACTTTGGGACAGACCATAATTGATTTGTGGGCGTAGCAGCTTGTTCCAATTAGAGACAGCTTAATTCATTATAAGATTCCACACTATACCACGTCATGAGTCATTATCGCTAGTTTTCCTATGATCAGTAGTTGCAGGCCCCTGGCTACGCTGGCATGTTGTTAAGAGAATCGATAATATTAATCAATCTATGCCAGCAGCCAAACGTTGATGAAGTTGCTCATGGATTACTCAGAAAACTACGACCGGTAAGCGTAGTAGAGCATTGCCACTAATCGTAGCACCCTCGAAAATGAAATGTGGATCAGATTAATGCTTGCTAACCTTCATCATGATCATCAGCGGGCCGCTCATCGTGAGCCTGGAACTTAATTCCGGGCGGACGTCTATCTCCCCGCGTAGAAATTCGCAGCTGCCCGGCACCCGCCGCACACTGCCAACTTTCCCGGAGACAAACGCCAGCGAATCCGCCTTTCAAAAAAAAATGCATTTGACCGAACTCGCTTGGAACGTTTTATGGATCAAAGGAGATGGATTTGACTAGACTTTATCATGCTATACCTTTTCCGCTTGTTTCAATGATAGCCACTACTAGTCAGTTGCGACCTAGGACGGAGTCATACAGTCACATTCAACCGAGTACCTTATTTCCCAAATTTCGGTCCTCTGGCATCTACTGAACTGTGTCATCTGATGCATCCAAAGAACAAAACTATATAAACTGTCATTACCCCAGAATTTATCCTTGCCAGTTTAATCATCTTTCAATCCTACTTTCACCAATTGATTCACAATGACAACCTCAGACAGTCCCTTCCCAGATACTCAAGATGTTCTCAAAGGAGTTGAAGTCAGAGCAAGAATTCCTGACAATGCTAAGCATATTCTAACCGCTGATGCTTTGGCCTTCATTGCTGTCCTTCATCGTTCATTCAACAAAACAAGATCACAATTGTTAGCCAACCGTCAAGTCGCCCAAGCAAGAAGAGATGATGGTATCTTACCAGACTTCCTACCGGAAACAAAGTACATCAGGGATGATCCAAACTGGAAAGGTCCTCCATTAGGCCCAAAATTGCAAGATCGTCGTACTGAAATCACTGGTCCTTCTTCCAGATCAATGTTAATCAACGCATTGAATGCAAATGTTGCTACTTATATGTGTGATTTGGAAGATTCTGCCACCCCAACATGGCTCAATGTGATCGATGGACAAGTCAACTTATACGATGCCGTTAGAAAACAAATCGATTTCAAGAAAGGGAACAAGGAATACAAGTTGAACCTGAACAAACATATTCCAACCTTGATCGTCAGACCAAGAGGATGGCATTTAGAAGAGAAACATATCCTGGTTGATGGTGAACCTGTCAGTGGTTCAATTTTTGACTTCGCTTTGTATTTCTATCACAATGCCAAAGAAACAATTGCTCAAGGCTTTGGTCCATATTTTTATTTACCAAAAATGGAACACCATTTGGAAGCCAAATTATGGAATGATATTTTCAATGTATCTCAAGATTATATTCAAATTCAGAGAGGTACTATTCGCGCAACTGTCTTGATTGAAACATTGCCTGCTGCTTTCCAAATGGATGAAATTATCTACCAACTTCGTGATCATTCAGCTGGGTTGAATTGTGGTCGTTGGGACTATATTTTTTCTTATATTAAATCATTGAGAAGCCATCCAGAGTTCATCCTTCCAGATCGTTCTCAAGTAACAATGAGTGCTGGATTCATGTCTTCCTACGTCAAGCTTTTGATCTATACTTGCCACAAACGTGGTGTTCATGCAATGGGTGGTATGGCTGCTCAAATCCCAATCAAGGATGATGCAAAACGTAATGAAATTGCAATGGCTAATGTCAAGAAAGACAAGTTGAGAGAGTTTAATGCTGGTCATGATGGTACCTGGATTGCACATCCTGCTTTGGCATCTGTTGCAAATGAAGTCTTCAAGCAAATGTTGACTCCAAACCAAATCAACTCTCCAAAAGGTACCGAAAACTATATTCCAATAACACAAAGAGATTTGTTATCCCCATATGTTGAAGGTGGTGAAATCACCGAGGCTGGTATTAAATCCAACTTGGAAATCGGTTTGAGTTATATTGAAGCTTGGTTGAGGGGAATTGGGTGTGTTCCAATTAACTATCTAATGGAGGATGCTGCTACTGCTGAAGTTTCAAGATCTCAGTTGTATCAATGGGTTCATCATGCTGCAAAGACAAAAGAAGGGAAAGTTGTCACTCCAGAGTACACAGGCGCTTTATTAAAAGAGGTAGTTCAATCACTGGTTCAAAAAGCTAAACCTGGTCATAAATTCTACGAGGCCGCAAATTACTTCAAAGATGATGTTACCGGTAAGAAATATCACGATTTCTTGACAACTTTGATTTACGATGATATTACAACCATTGAGAGACCTCAACCGGCATCCAGATTATGATTGCGATTGTTTATATTTATGTATACCACCATTCAACTATGAGCTTTTAATGTGAAATATAAAAGTAGCCAATAAGTTCTTCAGCCTCATATTTACCAGCTACGCTACCTTCTTACACGATCCCGTCAAATTTTGGCAAGACTATTTATAAGTAGCATCGTCTAACCTTTCGCAAACAACTATCAGAGTCAAGGAGACATTCCCCAATTTGGTTCACCTTCACCATTGAATAAAACTCTATTAGCTGTTAAAGGCTTTCTATCGAACTCAGACTCAGGAATAATCCCAGACAAGGAGTACTTCACTACTCTCTCAATCGCCTCATGGCCATTGTCTCCCATTCCCATAAAATAGGCAACCATTCCAGCTGCTAATCCTGTAGCCAAAGAGGTTCCTGACTTGGATGTGGTTTCATTATTGATGTTGCTCGTTGTTTGAATTTTGACCCCTGGGGCGAATATATCCACACACGCACCCCAATTGCTGAAAGGAGCAATAGTATCAGTCTCATGATTGAGAGCACCTACTGTGAGTGAACCTTTTGCACTAGCTGGTGAATAATTACAAGCTTGTTGACCATCATTTCCTGCTGGAGCAATAACAGGAATACCTTGTTTTACCATGGCCTCCACGGCTCCATTCAACAAGGCGTTCTTCTTCATAATCAATGGGATGACAACCACAGATGGTCTTGCAGTTACCTTTGAATCACTTAAAATCAAACTCAATGCACTTATCACAGAAGAAAGCTTTGTTTTTCCTTGTTGATTTGTCACCTTGACGTCAAATAGATTGGCCTTCTTTGCCACACCAAAAGTTTTGGAAGCAATGACACCAGCAATATATGTTCCATGACCAACATGATCTGAATGATCTAAAGGCTCTCCTGTGAAATCGGCAACTTTGGTAACTCTATGTGAGAATTCAGGGTTGGAAGCATCGATCCCTGAGTCCAAGATATACACATCGACCCCAATACCTCCAGTTGGATCATAAATGAAATCTAGACTTTGCTGAGGGGCCAGTCTTTCACTTTGTGATAAGCGAGCTAGGTGCTTTGGTGCATTCTCCTGAACTTCAGCTAAGACAAGCTCTCTGTCAATTGAGATTGAACCGATATTTTGGTCCTCATAAAGCGCCTTGATCAAATCAGTATTGAAGTCACCAACAACACCCCTGTAACTACCTATTTCAAAAGCTTTCAATCCCAATCCTTCAACAGTTGCAGCATCCACGGTTCCAGTATTGTAGTATTTCCCAAAGAAACTCTCGAATGAGGAATTGTTCTTGAGCTGGACAACAAAACTGACGGCATGGACATTTGCAGGGAGAACCGCCAGGGCTAACAATGCGACTATCACTCTTTCAACAATCATGCTTTTGTGATAAGAGATGGGATCTTACTCCAGTGGAATGTCCTTTCCTGTGGAAAGGACTTTTTTCTCCTAAGATTTGAGCGGTGTCTGGTTTTGTGGTTGACACAAAGGACACAAAAAAGGCAGAGTGCCCACTTAGAACCGGTAAATGTATCAGTGAGCTAAAACTCTAGATTTGCATCGAAGCTTTCGATATTGTCAACAGGTTGGGTATCTATAACATACTCTGTCATCTCATCGTTGGAATAACCATACTCCAGATCGTCAACATCATTGGCGTCTTCTGACTGATCATCAAGAAGTGATAAAGACTCACCCTCATCGGCTTCTACCAGTGTATCCAGAGCATGTGTTCTTTGTTCTCCTTCAGTTGATTGCAAATTGCGAATTTGTTCCAATCTTTCCCTGTCCTTGCGTTCTTTACGAGATTGTCGTTTTTTCTTATCCTTTTCACGCCTCTCGTCAGCTTCTAGCCTCTCATGCTACAATGGTTGATGTTAGTAGTTGATTCCAGATATCTCATTCCAGACATTCAACGGCACATACCTCTCTGTACTTTGCCAGATATATCTTCAAAACCTCGGCGTAGTTTTCGAACCCCAGACTGTTCATTGCATACAGTATATCCTCTCCGTTCAGTGTTTTTCTTTTCTCAGCTTGACATTTATCTATAGCACCGGATGTTATGAATGAGATGAATTCAGAAACGCATTCCTGGATACAAAGTTTAGACTCTTTCGAAAGTTTTGCTTGAGGAGGAAGTGCAACTTTCATAACTCTTCCAACTTACCATTTCCCGGTTAGTAGTCAATCAACCTTGCAGCAGAGAAACATTTGCTTGACATACCATTAGCCAGAGGTAGCCACCTATCTTGCTCACGTATCTCATAGTCTTTATAGGCCGTATCATCCTCATCATACTGAACTTTCAAACTATCTTGGTCGACCGAACCAGATGAGATGCTTTTTGTGATCGGAATTGTGGTGTAATTGAAATCTTGTTCTTTGAAGTTCATTGTTGGTGGGAATTGAAGGCTAAAATTGATGATGAATCAAAATCTGAAGTCTGAAGCAGCTTCTTTCAGAGGTCATCAACATAATATATGATGTACTTTTTGTTCACATGTAGACAAAAACACCCGAAAATTTTCGATGTATTCTAGCATCAATATGGACTTAGCTTTGCCTTCAATGTCGTCGACGCTGATGGTTTTGACTCATAGGTGCTATTCAACTGTCAGGCTCAATGATCTAAGTTTGGTGGTCAAGCTGTAGTACCATACCTCACACCAGCAGCTTAGTTAATGTGGAGGTCATCACTATTTTGAAAATGGCACCAAAGTCAGCATACAGTTGAGAGTATCGGGATCAGCTTCTTGACCTAGTTGATATTGACCGACGACACTGTGCTCTTTGTTCAGGTTGTTAGGCATCAACACGAGGATTACCTGCAGAAGTCAAATGCACATAGTTTAGGGCCTTTGTTGATGATCTTGTTTGGTATGGTGCAAAAGATAGCTGTAAATTACGGCCGAGAGGTCTGCTTTTGGGAAGACTCAGCTAGCCGGGGGCCGGACTTAAATTGATCACTGGATATGAGGGCAATAACTTAGCAATCACAACTGTAAGAAGGTTCTGCACTTCATTCTTAATAGGAGAGCCATGCTGTCGTTGGTTTCTAGAAACAGGGGATGCATATAAAGTCTGTGTCTGCTCGCATTGTCCTCCAATTATGGCTGATTCCTGATCCATCGCAGATTATTCGTTGGAGCTCTTGAATTAACAATGTCGCAAATAGATCAGAGCTTCGAGGATGTCGCCAAGAGCCATAACACACCAACGCCGCTTCATGAACAAGAGAAGCCAGTGAAAAGACTCTTGACACCTTTCCTATCAAAAAAAGTTCCTCCTCCTGCTGAACCTTCAGAGCGAAAGCCGCTTCCTATACTGAAAACAAACCTTGTTTCAAGACTTTTTTTCCTTTGGTTGATTCCACTGCTGAATAGAGGCTATAAGAGGACACTGCTTCAGGATGATTTGTGGTACCTTGATGATGATTTGAAGTTGGATCATGGTTACGCTAAGTTTCAGAATGAGCTGATAAACCAGCGCAAGCTTAAGAACCCTAAAGCAGAGCTGAAGTCTTTGAAGTTTTCTCTGATGATAGCTCTGCTGAGGTCCATGAAATGGGAATATACATTCTCCGTCCTCTTCAAAATACTGGCATCCGCTGCTTCTGCATTCACTCCATGGGTCCTCAAGTATTTGGTTTACTACATTGAAGAGAGGGCTATCTTCCCAGATACCACGGTTAATAAAGGGATCGGATATGCTTTTGGTGTTACTCTCTTGATGATGTTCAGTGGTATTTTGTCGAATCAATCACTACTTCTCTCCAAACTTGTGGGAGCGCAGTCAAGAACCATTCTTACTAAAGCCCTTTTGGAAAAATCCCTGACTATAAGCTCTGAATCTAGATATAGGTATCCAAATGGTAAAGTTATCTCTCTGATGGGTGCTGATGTGCAAAGAATCGATCAAGCATTCTCAGAGGCACCAAATGCTATTGTCGCACCAGTCCCTATTATCATCGGCATTGTGATTTTGATCATCAATATAGGGGTGTCTGCACTAGCTGGTATAGCTGTTTTCATTATAGTGTTGGTATCCATGGGTGCTCCAATGGCCGTCATGTTTTCCATCAGAAGCCAGACCAACAAGTTCACAGATAAACGTGTTTCAATGACTAGAGAGATTTTACTGTCCATGAAAATGGTGAAATTCTATTCCTGGGAAGATGCATATGAACGAGCTATAACAGAAGTACGTGCAAAGGAGAGTGCATTGGTTTATAGGTACCAAGTTGTTCTGTCAGCTTTGATCACTATTGCATTATCCGCTCCAGGCATCACTTCATTGTCAGCTTTTTTGGTGCTCTACGCTGTTTCAAAGACGCACAATGCTGCCAACGTTTTTTCCTCCTTGTCTTTATTCAATATGCTTTCAAATCAAGTTATTGAACTACCACTAGCTCTCTCAGCATTTCTACAAGGGTTAAACGCAATTAAAAGAATCACTGCTTTCTTAGAAGTGTCAGATGAAACAGAAGATACGGAGACATTCTATGATCACTCAATACTTCACAAATCTTCCAAGAAAGCTATAAAAATAATAGATGGCTCATTCGATTGGGAAATTTTCGAGTATGAGAATGAAAACCCTGACGGCACCGAAGATATCGACTCTAAAGAAAAGAAGAATAAGGAGAAGGATGAGGATGATGCTGAGGTCAATCTTAAGCGGTCAACGGTGGAGATATTCAGAGATATAAACCTGGAAATCAACAAAGGTGAGCTGGTAATTGTTACTGGAGCAGTTGGATCCGGGAAATCGTCTTTACTTTCCACAATATTTGGGTTGACAAAGAAATCTAAAGGAGCAATAGCGATTAACGGGTCGGTTATTTTGTGTGGTACACCATGGGTTCAAAACGCAACCATAAAGGAGAATATCATTTTTGGCGCACCTTATGATCAATATCGCTATAAGCAGATCCTTAGTGCGTGTTCCTTGAGAGATGACTTGGATCAGTTTGATTCTGGTGATATGACAGAGGTTGGGGAGCGTGGTGTTACACTGTCTGGAGGTCAAAAAGCGAGATTGAGTTTGGCTCGTGCAGTATACGCTGATAGAGACATATATCTGCTAGATGACGTTCTAAGTGCTGTTGATGCCAATGTGGGTAAGCACCTAATGGATGAGTGTATAACTGGTATTCTTTCCAAGAAAACTGTCGTGTTAGCTACACATCAGCTGTCTCTCATAACTAAGGCGGATCGTGTGGTTTTTCTGAGAGGTGATGGTTCGATTGATGTTGGTACCGAGGAACAGTTGAGACAGCGCAATACTGAGTTTTGTCGACTAATGACGTTGAGTCAATCAGGATCTACGGAAGACACCAACAAAACAGTGAAGGATAAGGATACTAGTGAGAAACCTGGAGATGGTGAAGATCAAGAGATGGATACTCTGCTACTATACGAAAATGAGGAACGTGCGATCAATAGTATACCTATATCACTATATGTGAAATATTTCAGAGCAGGTGAGGGTGTGCTGGGACCTTTAGCCATACCTTTGGCTCTGGTTGCATTGGTTCTGAGTACTTTTACTCCCTTGTTTTCTAACGTTTGGTTATCCTTCTGGGTGAGCCATAAGTTTCAGGATCTTGGAACTGGGACTTATATGGGAATCTATGCAATGCTTACATTTGTTTCTGTGATTCTTGTTTGTGTTGAATTCAGTATTTTAAGTCACCTTACCACAACCTCCTCAAAAGTTTTGAACTTAAAGGCAATACACAGGATTATGCATACCCCAATGAGCTATTTGGATACTACACCAATTGGAAGGATATTGAACAGGTTCTCAAAAGATACAAACTCGTTGGATAATGAGGTTGGTGATCAGTTGAAGTTCTTCATACATCTTTCTGCATATCTAATTGGAATTTTAATCCTTGCAGTCATTTACATTCCTTGGTTTGCTATTGCACTACCAATTCTTGGGATCATATTTATTATCATCACAAACTATTATCAGGCATCTGCAAGAGAGGTGAAGAGATTAGAGTCCATTAATGCATCATTTGTTCTGAACAACTTCAATGAAACCCTGAACGGAATTTCTACCATTAAGGCATATGGCGCCGAGCCTCGGTTTGTTCAAAAGAATAGCAAATTTAGTGATATGATGAACGAGGTATCGTTTGTGGTTAATGCCAATCAAAGATGGATCGGTGTTACTTTAAACTCATTGTCAAGTGCGGCTGTCTTGATTATTTCGTTGTTGGTGGTGACTAGAACGTTTAAGTTAAGTGCAGCTTCTTCTGGGTTATTAACGTCATACATCATTGAGTTTTCCTCCCTTCTACCTGGTGTTGTGGATTTGTACTCAGAATCTGAAAATGAGATGAATTCTGTGGAGAGAGTGGCGCATTACGCCTTTGATTTAGAGCAAGAGGCACCTTATAGAATTTCAGAGACGACCCCTCCTCCAGAGTGGCCACTTCATGGAAGTATCAAGTTCAAGAATGTCTTTTTGAGATACCGTCAAAACTTACCAATGACACTGAAAGACCTGTCTCTTGAAGTTAGCGCTGGGTCTAAAGTTGGTATTTGTGGAAGAACCGGTGCTGGTAAAAGTTCGTTAATGGCTGCTCTTTATCGACTTGTTGAATTGGAGTCTGGGAGTATCGAAATTGATGGCGTTGATATTAGCAAGTTAGGGTTGTACGATTTGAGATCGAGACTATCGATTATTCCACAAGATCCTGTATTATTTCAGGGGACTCTAAGAAAGAATTTGGATCCATTTGACGAGAGAACGGATGCTGAGTTATGGGAAGCCATGAGAAGAGGTGGGTTACTACAACGAGATGACTTGGATGGAGTGGAAGGGAAGGAAAAGACTCAGAAGTTTCACCTTGAAGCACTAGTTGAAGATGAAGGTTCGAATTTCTCGTTGGGTGAACGTCAGTTGATTGCACTTGTTAGGGCATTGGTTCGCAACTCCAAGATTTTAATAATGGATGAGGCCACTTCGAGTGTTGACTATAAGACAGACGAAATGATTCAGAGGACGATCAACAGAGAGTTCAAGGACTGTACGGTGTTGTGCATTGCACATAGACTGAGAACTATCATCAAACATGACGTTGTGATAGTTTTGGACCAAGGCAGAGTACTTGAGTCAGGGAAACCTCTTGAATTATATCTTCAGGGCGGTGCGTTCAAGCAAATGTGTGACGTTTCAGGCATTAGTGATGAAGATTTTGAGAGTTAACCCTACATTGAGATGAGTCTCACTGACAGACTGTAAATAACTTGTTAATAATGTACATAACTACTAATTGACCGTAGTTGAGCTCTGAATTCTTCAATTACCCTAGTTCCAATGGGAAAACGTGGTCAAAATCAACTTGTACTCCACAAATCAAAACGGACTATGTTCAAAGGAGATCAGGCACAGAAGAACGAAAACCCATTTTTTTGGTGATCCTCAAATCACCACTTTTTGCCTATTACAGGTTTTGCTGCCTCTTTTCGCAAAACTCCTCTGAAAAGTCCCGAAATGGAAATCACTGGGATTACGCGCTCCCAAGCTTGTTTCGCCATTTGGCGCAAGTCTCCCCCTTTGAACGCGATTGAGTTCCTAAACGGGGACAGAGGCCGTCAAAATGGCAAAACGCGACGCGACACGTTAAAAATGAACTCTTGAAAAAAAGTTTCGCCTGCAGATTCGTCAATGGCCTTCCGATTCTTCATTCAAAACGAGTAAAAAAGTTCAAGACGCGATAAATTCATGCTGTGGGATCTTGGTTCAGTATAGTTGGAAGGGTTTGAAATTAAGTTAGGGCGTCGTCAGTGGAAACCCTTTTAATACACTTCTTTTCCCATCAATTCTAAATCAGCGTCCATCATCTATCTCACCAAGTCACAACTTCCCGTTACCACTAAAACACCACCTTCCCTCACTCACACAGTCTTACCTGTCACTCCTACTACCACAGTTCCTGCTAAGCTTGGGTTCCTTGCACCTTTTTTGATTTCATCCCTCTCATTCAACAAGAACAAACTCACACGATGAGCAACAACTGGTCTCCAAACTACACCAAACTAGGTCCACCAAAGAACATCAGACCTCGTCCATACCATCCCACTCTAGAACTTCTGGAAACTGAGTCAAACAAAAGAGCAACAGAAGACTATGAACAAGATATTTACAACTATCTCTCCCTGGTGGAGAACAATAATGTAATCAACTGCTCCATGATAGACCTTCAACCGGAGATTCAATGGTATATGAGACCTTACCTTCTGGACTTTCTAGTGGAAATACATCAATCTTTCAGATTGCACCCTCAAACTCTATTCTTGGCTGTGAATATTATTGACAAATACTGCTCCAAGAGAGTTGTCTTCAAAAGACACTATCAATTGGTTGGCTGTACTGCTCTTTGGTTAGCTGCAAAATATGAAGATAAAAAATCAAGGGTTCCAACTTTGAAAGAATTGACAATTATGTGTCGTAATGCCTATGATACGGAAATGTTTGTTCAGATGGAAAGACATATACTATCAACTCTAGACTGGTGCTTGATACACACTTCTTTAGAGGATTGTTTGCAGATATCTTTGAAGAACTCCTTGAATTTCATTGATAAGACCCCAAGAAAAATTTACAACAAGAACTATCATGGTTTGGACTTGATAACAAAGATTGAATCAGTCGCAAGACTATTTTGTGATCTCTCACTATATGAACGTAACTTCTTACAGTACCCACCATCTGTTGTTGCTTTGTCTTGTCACCTATTAGCAAGTCGTATCTTAGGGTCTGAATCTGCTGTTGAAGCTTATGAATACTCCGTTTACCTATATCTCCAGAATAATAGAGAAGTGGATGACGATGAAACCTTTGATGAGAACTTGGAGAATACATATCCAACAGTGATCCAACCTTTCCTGTCAGGATTTTCCGAGTATACAGTGAATCAAATATTACAAATTGGCATTTTACTGATAAATCAATTCAAATCCTGCTCTCATGCCCTACAAAATAAATATAAAAATATGCAGGATGGTTTCAATTGCATTGAAATAGTTCAAAATTTCTTATCGTGTCATCAAAACCTGACACAGTTGTTCCCAGATACCGATGCCTTCAATGATTCAAAGGAGATTCAGATATCAACAGAGTTGAGATATACTGCAAGCTACATTGTTGGGCTAACATCTGAGTACAATGCTCCTTCTGTGCTGACTTCCGTTCCACAGGTGAACACACCACCGTCTGCATCTTCTGCCATCTCATCTTTATTCTCAAGTAATGAATTTCAAGGGAGTAACTATTCATCAAGTTCAGTCAACCTAACGCCTGTTACTAGTACATCCTCTCCAATCGACTCAACCCATTACCATCCACAACAGCAACACAACCGCAATGTCTTTTACCAAAGTGGACCAAATACCACAGATATGACTTTCAAGAAGCCTCAATCTATCCCTGACCCAGACTATAGCACATTTCTCAACAAGAGACAAAGAAGCTTCAATAGCCATCAACATCCACAAGCTCAGTATTTTAGTGACTCTGAAGCAGATGAAGAACGCCCTAAGATGATGATAAATGATCCAAATTGCCCTGCTTCTTCTCCATTGGCTCAAAGATCTCAAAATAAAATAAATATGATGGTTCAATAATTGCTTCAGTACGTGTGCTAAATTAATTTCAATCCATCCTAAATCGGGTCTTAATATCCTCTCAAATGCTTTTTCCAGTGAGGACTGTGTTATTACAGCCCTATACCTACATTTAATCGTTTAATGCATACAACCTAATGAAGTAATGACAAAAAAAACCTCTACGTAAACTACGCATGTTTTGATGAGAGAAGCTCTATTAGTCACTATATTCGGATGTCAGACGTCGTTCGTCTTTGATGTGATCTTCATTATCTGAGTTTGAAGATGACGTAACTGGTGTGGCTGTGAAATCTCTCCTACCAGCAAACGATGTTGTTACCCCATCATCGTTATCAGAACTAGGGACAGATTTAACAGAGCCGTCACTAGCGTATGAGGTGTAAATCTTCAACCCAGTTATATTAGCTTTGATTTTTGAACCTGTTGACATTATTCTTTGCTTTTGCTGATTATACCATATATTATCGCTCTGACCATACTCTGTGTCTATTGTTGCATCCCTCGTTAAGACCACGTAGATAAGGATACCTGATAGAACCAGCCCATTCATGCAGCCAATGATCTTTTGAAACTTCAATTCACTAGAGAGTAGGTCAATTTTGTAATAAGCATCCTTCAGAAGTTCTTCGTGTGACTTCTGTTGATTGTAGAATATAGATTCGGTCTGTAGGTGGAAAGTTCTGAACAGTTCCGTTAGGCCTTGTATTTGCTCATTGACTGTAGTATTCACAGAACGTATGATGTTATCCATTCTTAAGCTGTGTTTTTTCTCCAGTGAAGTGAAAGCAGAGGCTAACAACTTACTCTGCTCCTCAATATATAAGACAGACAATGTAGCATTGGCTTCAAGTGAAGATAACCTTTTCATTATGTTCTTGTAAATAGACTCCTGTGTTCCAATGTTCGGTTGCGGAGTGCTAGTTATTGAGGTGGTTGATATGTTTGCCGGTTCACACTCTGATTTGTTATTGAAGTCTTTGAAAAATTCTTCGAATCTTAACAGTGGTAAGACAACAGCACATTCTGTGTCATCAAATATTGGTGATCCACTTATATTTACAGAGTGAACGCTTCCCAAAATCGTGCCATAAACTGTTTGATTGGAGGAATTGATTTCTGCTGTTTTCTGTGATGTTCTTGAATACTTGCAATCCGATTCCTTATCAGACTCCACATATATTGATTCTTGGTTGGGTTCTGGATGAGATTCTCCCGAAACCTTTTGGGCTTCTTCTTGTTTGTATTCTTGCATCATGGTTCTCCCATGAACTCTTACAACTGACAAAGGACAGTAATACTCATTCCCATAGTACTCCAAGATCTCAATTCTAAAGTATTTTGCCCAAATCATGGGGTTATCTACAGTGAACGTCTGGAAATCTCTGACATCTTTAGCAGTGTAAGTTCCAAGTATTTTCCATCCATTCTTTGGCACAGGGAAGATGTCACTGACAGAAATTTGGACTTTCTTGAATGTTGATGAAAAAAATTCAAAGTTACCAAGAACAACGCTATCTACCAGAATATCTTGACATAGCTCAATTGTAACAAATTTGTTGGTGGCAGAACATGGATTCAAAAGATACGAGTCTTTATTTTCAAACAAAATTGATGTGGCACTCTTGGCTTCAGAGTTTGTCTTCACTATTGTTGCACCACAATCGAAAGAAGCAAAATTGAACTTATCCTTATAAATTTTACCCTCTGGCTCTTGGTCATTCGTATTGGAGGTTTGAAAGAAATTTGATAAATCAATTTCCATCTCTTCTCCGATAGCACCTTCATGCAATTGCTTCTTCTTCTCATTGTTATTCTGGGATCTCTTTATGCTCTTTTCTGACTCTTTGTTGGGGTTAAAATCAACGCCTTTCAGTCTCTTCCAATCCTCAAACGATAAGAATTGAGCTTTTGCTTCTTCAAATTCATCAGATAGTTCACTTATACCAGATGAGTTATCGAATGGCTCAGGAACCATTGAGTTTAATGCAAATGGGGTTGATATGGAGGAAGGTGTAGCTACCAGTGTCTCGACTGGTAGGTGTTGAGATGAACTTTGTAGTATTTCAGTGTTTGTTGAAGGATCATCGTCTGAGGATGGGTCTAGGAGGGTATCATTAGGGTCATCTGTACTGAACTCCTGTTCTGGAGCACTATAGTATTCAACTGTTTCTCTGATCGTTGATAGTTCCAAATTGGAGTCACTCGTTTTGATGTCATGCGAAGAAGATAGTTCATCTGATGAAGCAGAGTCTATCATTATGAGCGATGAACTTGTAGACACCAGCTCTGGATCTGGTTGCTTTTCCATCTCTAGGTTAGCAAGTATCTCTGTAGTTGACTGACATGAGGGACTCAGTGAGGAGTACGGATTCTTGGAAGCAGTAAGTGACAGTTCGGATTCATGAATAAAGACTCCATCAGGCAGATCAGAGGTGACCATGCGGCCAAGCCACAGAAGCAGTGACACACTGATGGGGAGTCTCATCTTCTGGTGATATGTGATTGTCAATAGAGGTAAAGCGTTGATGGCTGGCAGTGGAGAGCAAAGCCAGAAGAGGGACGCAATCAGCGCTAAACAGAACTGAACTCTTGATAGAACCATTCAGATATAATTTTCTGATTCCACAATCCACATCCTTATCGAAAAACATCTCAAAATGGAAGTAAGCCCAATGTGGAAGTTATGTATCACGTGACTGTATATTACATAATAGGTCATCAGATGCTGCGCCTACCGTCTAGTTGCCACCTTTCTTTCGGTATGGGCCACGGACGCCTAGTACCAGGGCCCCCTCCCTAGAACTTCGGCCGAGGCTGGGGAGTTGCTGCCTATTCGGCGGAGACATGGCTGGCGTCGCACTCCCAGCGTGCGGATACCGGGAAATCTCAGAAACCGTCTTATACCAAAATCTCGAACAGTTCATTCAAAGGTGGCCTTTTCTGCTTTTCCAGTTTCCATCTCTCACAGATTTTGAGCAGCTTCAACCATCTTCTCTGGTATCCTAACCTTGTGAACAGATCGACTTGTAGGTACAGAATGTCTAGAATTCTAAGATCTTCAGTCTCCAGAAGGCTCCTATCGACAGTGTCGGACTCATCAAAAGAGCTCAACGAACAATCTGTTATACTGGGCCATAATATCAATGGACTCAAAAAGCAACAGCAATCTCAGAGAAAGGCCAAGAAACAATCACAGCAGCCTTCTGCGGATAATGATCTAAAACTTCTTGATGAGAGCATTAGAAAGGCAGAATCTCTTTGTCAGAATTATAGAGATCCAAAACTTTTTGCTCAATTACCTCCACATTATGCCAAAAATCAACATATCGACATTGACAAAGTTAATTCTAATGAATTAAGTTCAATCTTGTGGAAGTTTGATGCACCAATAAGATATTCGTTTGCTTATGGTTCCGGTGTCTTCTCACAAGGTTATCAATCGAAAGATACTCAAACAGACTTGATATTTGCCGTTACTTATCCGGAACACTGGCACTCAATAAATATGAAAAGTAACAAAGATCATTACTCTTCACTAAGATATTTTGGGTCTGGAGCTATCGCTAAATTTCAAGAGGTTGGTCCTGGTGTTTATTTCAATCCTTACGTTGAGATTGATGGAAAATTGGTCAAGTATGGTGTTGTATCGGTTGATACTTTGGTCAAAGATTTAGCTAAATGGAACTCATTTTATTTGGCAGGAAGATTACAGAAGCCAGTCAAGATTCTCAGAGATGATACAATGATTAGATACTGGAATCAACAGAATCTGAGAAGTGCTGCCACATTAGCATACTTGAATTTACCAGAAGACCAACCATTTGACGAAGCTGCTTTCTATAAGAACATCACTGCTTTAAGTTACAAAGGTGATATTAGGTACAAGTTGGGAGCTGAGAATCCAAATAAGATTGACAACATTGTTGACAAGAACTTTGAATACTTCCAGCAATATTATTCTCCAATTCTGTCTGAAGTGATTAAAGAAAAAAAGTTTCTCTTCCCACCGGGGTTCACCAAAGAAAATGCTAATGACAAGCTTCAACAGACAATACTGAGAAGCTCTGCAATCCAAACTGCTAAAGGCCTGTTCACTGCTGGTATAAGTAAATCACTGAAATACGCCTGGGCTAAGAAATCCAAAGCTCAAGGTCTCTAAAAAAATCAATTCCGCTGATATCCTTGGCTTTCTTCAATTGCTTTAGACAGTCTCTCTCCTAACGCATAATAAAATGTATACCCTTGGAAAGGCATGTACAATAGCAGTAGTTCATCAGAAGAGCCCTTGTGTAGGTGGACCATTCTCAGTTTTACGCAGGGCTCAAGCATGATGAGATTTACCGAAAATTGACTCTTGAAAGATTACTTCAACAGAGCTCATCACGTTCTCAATTGAATCAGTTCAAGGATGACGAATATTGTACTAAAACAGGTGAAGGAGAACCTCTTGTTTGCTAATCTTTGGACTGAAGTGGAGGAGCTCGAACTATCGGGGGACACTTTGTTACAAGGTATACCAAAAGAGCCATTATTGACTGATGAAGACGGAAAATCCTCGTCACCTAAAGAGATAGTACTTCCAATAAACCTAGAGACAAAATTGACCGTGAGGAAGTTGAAGAGTATATTTGACGAATTGGAATCTGTTACAAAGTCAAGACCCAAAAGAATCATTACAGGAATTGTCAATGATGATAGTACAGTTGTCTATTACTTTGTACATGATGGAGTTTATAAACCAAAAAAAAATTGAAGACTAGACAAAGATATGTTTGATGGCATTAAATATGTTTGGAGATTCAGAAAAGTACGGATCACGAATGGAGATGTCTTTCAGAGAATCTTCAACTTTCGCTAGATTGATAATCTTTGATGAAATCATATCTGGGAAAAGCTTATTCATGAAAGTTGTGATGAATTGATCTGGTAATATTGGGTTTGTGATGATACTCAAATGTGCCAACAATAAGAGATCAGATGAAGTCAGGTCATTCTTATCAAATATTGTGTCTTTGTCTGTTGAATTTAGTTCAGATTTTAGACCCATTATAGTTTCCAAGTATGATTGTAATTGATTCAAACATCTCATATTGCTCACCGAATTCTTCAACATTAATTTCTCTTCAATCAATGATTCATGTTTGAGCTGTTGAACTTTACTAACAGTTGGTACATTCTTCAACATTTCTTGTTCCAAGTCAGTCTTGTCTTCAATTGATAATCCAATTCGAGCGCAATTTGATTTGGCTTGAGATCTATATGATAAAGGGGTATTGTATTGCATAGGGAATGGCAAATATTGACTGAACACAGATCTTGAATATTGTTCATAGTTTGACTTGTTCAAATATAGGACATAATCCGTTGTTACCTGTAAATTATCTTGAATGTATAGTAGCAAGCCTTTGTTAAGTGCCCTTTGATGTTTCGACAAATTTTTATCCAAATCGTACCCCTCCGAGGAGAGATACCTTATTATATCAAGATATCCATCAATTGATAGATTTGCTTCTGGTATTCTAAGACTAGGCAGTTTCCCAGAGTTTGATAAATCAGTGTTCGAAGAGGTTATAATGATGAACTTGTCTTTTGGAACCACTAAAGAGAGATACCATGAGGTGGCCAGTGAGTCAGCATCGATCAAGGCAATTTCCTTGTTCCCACCCCAAACGTGTAGTTCCATGTGTCAATAGCAGTGAGTGATGGATAAATAGAAACAAATTCTTATAACAAAGAGAAAGAAAGAGCCATATTCATTCGATGCCTCCTACAATAACCACTTCCGAGGGAATTGGCACCTCGGATTAAACCTGCCCTTTTTTTCTCTGCGCAAAACCGGAAAGAAAAACAAATTCGAAACGCCATTAGAAAGAAGACAAAACAAAACAACGAGAGTGTTGGAAGAAGCTTATATCTGAGCCTTGTTCTTTTTCTCATTCTTGTGCTGCGAGGAGATTCTTGCGTATTGCGCTGTCACAACAAAGAACCCTTCCGAATTTCAAGGTTTTTATTAATTGCTTTATTATTCTTTTTATCTGGCTTCCATCCACCATGTCTTCTGTAGGATCCCCAATCCCATCCGAGTTTGAACAGACTCCTGAATCAAGTAACGTACCGAATACTGCTACTCCTGCTGCGGCTGCTGTTACCAAGTCCAAGAAGAAAAGACTGGCAAGTGATGTTATTGGTCAATTGGAGGATAAGTTGAAAGAAGATAGTTTGGATATCACCAGTTGGTTGGAATTGATCAAGAGGATAGAACAAAAAGACAAAATTGAACAGGTCAGAGAAACGTATGAGGCTTTCCTAAAGATATTCCCATTTCTGAGCACTCAGTGGATTGGTTATATCGATTACGAATTGATTCGTGGTGAATTTGATAAAGTTGAAGAGATTTTCAAGAGATGTCTAGTAAATGTTTCTAGTGTTGCGTTATGGAAGACGTATGTCAATTACATTAGAAGAAAGAGCAATTTAATCACAGGTGGTGAAGATGCTAGACGTGTTATATTTCAATCTTATGATATTGCCGTTAATAAAGTTGGTATAGATCCAGAATCCGGTTCACTCTGGGAGGAATACTTGAAATTCGTTGATGATTGGAAACCAATATCCAAATGGGATGAACAACAAAAAATGGACATGAAGAGAAAAATTTATAGGAAAGCATTGGCTATTCCATTGGATAATCTGGAAAAACTTTGGAGTGATTATACAACATTTGAAAATGATTTGAATACCACAACTGCTAGAAAATTTATCAGTGAGATTAGTGGTGCTTATATGAATGCAAGATCGTGGTTCAAAGAATGGTCAAATCTTACAAATGGTCTAAAAAGAGATGCCTCTCAACTTCTCAATACTAATCCTCATACATATGATACTGTTCAATTGAATAAGTGGAGACGTTGGATCTCATGGGAACTTTCAAATAAATTAGAATTGGAGAAAAACGTATTGATTGAGAGAGTTGATTATGTTTATAAACAAGCTATACAATCTTTAATATTTTACCCAGAGATTTGGTTTGAGTATTCTCAATTTTATAAGGAAAATGATCAATTTTTTTCAATTTTAAAAGTTCAAGAGCTATTAGCTGAAAGTTTATTAGTTAATCCATCATCATTTGCGTTAAACTTCAGATTGATTGAGCTATATCAATTAGATAAAAATATCACGTTAGTAAAGAAAACTTTTGATAAGCTGATTGAATATTTGAGTAACGTCTATGCTATCCAGAATGAAGAGATTGAAGAATTGAAAAAAACTATCATCAATGAAGAAACTTTAAAGAAACAACCGGTGATAAATGGTGATGGTACAGAGGAGAATAAACCTTTAACAGATGAAGAGCAACAATATATAATCAAGTCAAACGTTGAAATTCAATCCAAACTGAGTGCTTTGAAACAATTGGCCAAAACAATATCATTAACTTACTGTCAATATATCAAAACAGCAAAGAAATTGGAAGGCTTGAACGAAGCTAGAGCTGTTTTCAAGGTTTGTCGTTTAACTAAGAAGAACATTATCACACATCATGTTTTCGTTGAAGCTGGTTATCTAGAATATTCAGCAGAGAAGAAATCAAAGATTGCATTGAATGTTTTTGAGTTGGGATTAAGACCAAGTTTTTTCGGTAATGATGGTGAATACATTTATAAATATTTGAAGTTCTTGATCAAAATTAATGATGATACCAATGCCAAATCATTATTTGAAACCACGGTCAACACAAAGAAAGATTTGATTGAGTCTAAATGGTTAAAAAAGATCTTCAAAACTTATATAAGATTTGAATCTAATTTTGATCAACTTTCAAGCATTGAAAAATTGGAAAGAAAGTATTTTGAGTTTTTCCCAGATGATGAGAAGATCTTATTGTTTGCTGATAGATATTCTTTCAATGAGGAAGGATTTGAGGATTTCCAAATTGAGGATGATTTGATAAGATTCCATGATTTGAAACAAACTGCGAATGACAATTATCTAACTTCTAAAGCCTCCAATGGGAACAAACGGAAGGTTGTTGAGCTAGCCAATGATGATAGCGAATATAACAATGGAGCCAAAAGATTACACGGTGAAGAGAATGGTCATAACAATGGCGGTAGTGATGTTGATGGGAGTGATCATATCAACCCAAGCAAGAACGGTATACTTACTTTTGATAGTGATATTGAAGGAAGAAGAGTCATTGATGAGGATACTGAACAACTCGGAGGAAAAGAGTTGGTTACAGACGAGATCTACAATCTACTGAGAATCTTACCAAGTGCCAGTTACTTCGGGACTCCATTGTTTAACAACTCGAAACTGATCAAGTTACTGAAGGAGTTGAATTAGACTGAATAGTATATGAAGCATCAGGTCACAAAACTTGTAGGATATTTTCGCCCGATTCGGAAAGAAGATCCTGATTCTAGGCGCGGTCCATTGGGGACTTTCAAGAGACTCGGGAGAGCTGTGTTAAATACGGGACGAGGGGGTCTAGTCTAGGCTTTGCAGTCTTGTCATCCACAGGCTCTCTGTTCTCGGAAACTCCAGTTAAAACAAAGACGAAGAAGAAGAAGATGAAGGTTGATTCTGGCAGCTAATGTCAATGTCCCTCAGTAGAAGACTGTATGGACGTGGGAAGGGGCAGTGGAAGCTGAGCTCCCTGCTCAGGTAGGGCCTTCTAGCGGCCACTGGCGATCTCGACCCTCCAGAGAGAGAGTCAGCTCCACGCGAGTCTTATCTCTTATCACCAGGCACCTCCAACAAATAAATCTAATAGCAGTGCTTTTTTTCCATGAAGTCTTGAGAGTTGAGAGGGCAGTGAAGGAACGGAACCGCTCAAATCTCTTCCGATTGCTTCACCAAGGTCCCTTATATTTTAACTAAATCCAGCCAGACCTGACAACACTGCTCTGCTCTTATATTCTCCAATAATGGCTTCGGTCTCCTCTGTCCTTGTCATGCCCTCCCACACTGACAACAAGAGCAACAACACCGCCATGAGCTCTGGCAGTAGCAGCAGCAGCAGCAGCAACGACAGCAATAACAGGGCAAAGAACCACAAGTCCAGGAACGGATGCATCACTTGCAAGAAGAAGAGACTGAAATGTGACGAAACAAAGCCGGGCTGTCTCAACTGCTCAAAGAAGAACATCGAGTGTGGTGGATACTCGACAAACTTCAAATGGAAGTCCTTTGGTGAAACTACCACTGGAGAGGTCAAGATGTCCAAGGTCGCCCCTATGCCGCCTCCAGCAATCACATCAATAAAGCTCAAGACAAAGAGCGATGTCAATAGTACCCTCATCAGACCTTCATTATCAACACCGATCAACTCGTCATTGAGAACAACAGCATCAAGCACAAAAGCATCAGCATCAACATCAGCATCAACAGCCAAACCAAAACCACCATCAAATTCGATCCCTCCACCAACTGCTACTGGCATAAAGAGGTCATTGTCAATGCCTGAATCCAGTATTTTTGAAGAGGCAATCCAACAAGCGACACTGTCAATAGCTGGCAAGACATCAGAGGAATTGGCGCAACAGAGTAAGCTCATGGCAATGGGTAAGAACCCAAACTCAAGACCTTCATACCCGGATGTTCAACAGTCAGACCTGAATCAATCTAATGAGTTTACGCAACCCACAACCAAAAGAAGAAAGAGAACACCATCAAGCAACAGCAACGTCTCATATCAAAAGCAACATGCGCCATCCCCAGCTCCTGCTCAAGCACAAGCATTCTCTCCTGGGTCAATCCCAGGGAATTCACCTTCACTATCAACATTGGTTCGTGCATTCACCGATTTTGACTCATTCAATATCCCATCACCTTCAAATTTAGAACCTCTATCGCCAAATTACAGTGCTAAAATACAAGAGATTGCTGCAAGTTACTCCAACAATTCTTTGAGCAATAATTTCTTGAGATTCAATAACGAGAATGCCATTCAAGAAGATGAGGAGGAGGAGGAAGAGTCTCTACAACCAAATGATCAGAAATCAATGGTATCATTCAAATCAGGAGCAGGGTCTCCTGTTTATAACAGCGTCAACATCAAAAGATCATTATCTGTTGATTCTGCAATCTCACGCACATCACTACCTCAGTATGGTAAAGATTTATTGATGTTCTCCAATTCATTATCAACACAGAATACCAATTCACCATTGTCATCTATAACATCTCCAAACAATGGTACCTCTGGTCATGTAATTGGGAATTTTGTCATCAACTCTCCTATGAATATGAGCATGCCTTCATCACCAAAAATCGAGCACATGATGGCATTATCAACATTATCTAAAAACAACATGTCCTTATCAGATTTTGAGAAAATTTTCAATGCATTTGATAATTATACTTGTGCAATTATGTCAATTAAGAATGGACCAAATGAAAACCCTTGGAGAACTCTAATATGGCCATTAGCTTTGCAAAATTCAGTCTTGTTCAATGCTGTCGCTGCAATGTCTTTATTTCATGTTGCTAGAAATGATGAAGGATTGAGAAGAATGGGGATGAGCTATATGAAGCAATCCATGAATGAATTAGCTGAAGGATTAGTCAGTGGAAGTATTGAAAATGATGTTGCGTTGGCCACTTGTTTAGTATTGGCTGTCACTGATTGTTGGGAGAAACATACATCAACTGGGTTTGCTCATTTGAAAGGTGCTAAATCAATTCTAAAGAAAATGGATAAACAAAGTTATTTAAGAAATTCTAAATTATATGTCTTTTTGATCAATACTTTTATCTATTTTGATGTTTTGGCAAGATTATCCAATTCACAACATCTAAGGTTCATCAATAGTGATAATACTGATTATGATGATTCAGAACCTAGTCCTGATGGTCATCAAAGTGCTTTGGCTGAATCTCCCGAAGATCACGGTGATGGTTCTAAAAGAAGTGATTCAAGAACATCAGTGACAAGCAATAACAATGCAAGCACACTTGGTTCCATCTTTGCTGAGCTGAGTCTGATGAACAAGGATTTCAACCTCGATAATGATTTGATTATTGATCCATTACTTGGCTGTGCGAGGGGTTTATTTCTTATCATTGGGAAAGTTGCAACCTTCATAGCCAAAATTCGCACATTGACCAAACTTTCACTATCAAACATCTCCAATGCTGTCAATTTGAAAAGCGAGCTTGAATCATGGAAACCAGATGTCAACATCAAGAAGACCATACTGGAGGATCCATTATGCGACTTATCTTCATGCATTGCAACTGCTGAAGCTTACAGGTTCTCAACACTTCTATATTTACAACAAGCAGTTCCGGAAGTGTCATCTCAAGGCTCAAATGATTTAGCAGAAAAAGTTTTGATGCTGTTAGCTTCTATTCCAACAAGTTCAAGAACTTGCAATTTACACATCTTCCCATTATTGATTGCGTCATGTGAAATGACGGGTGATGAAGACAGAACATGGATATTGAACCGTTGGGACCTATTGCGTGAAAAGATGTGGATTGGTAATATTGACAGATCGATTGATATAGTCAAGGAAGTCTGGAGGAGAAAAGACATGGTTCAAAGCCAACAAGATAAGAATGACGATGACTGGGACTTGTTCCAAACAAGAATTGATGCCTTGACGGGCAGTAAAAGCAGAGCCACTGAAGGCATCAACAGCTGGACTCATTGGAGCAGTGTGATGAAGGATTGGAACTGGGAAGTCCTGTTTGGATAGATTAGAAAGATCTTTTATGCCGACATGATTTTGTACTTTGTAGAGATTGATTGACCTTTTCTCGCGGAATGAAAAAAAGAGTACGTAGAAGACACACAACCAACGCCAAAGAGAAATGGCACTGCGATGGTGGGAGATGTGAAAGGAAAGGGGATCTCCAAGAAGAAGACAAAACTAAAGTTCAAAAAACAAAAGCAGCAGCAACAACAGGAGAGGAAACCTGCTGAAACTCCCGTTGAATCTGACGAGAATGTGATAAGAACACCACCAAAACAACAACCTAGACCAAAACCAAAACAACCACCGAACTCAGTTGATTATTTCGAATGGGGGCCATCAGTCAACGGCTATAGATTTGTCAACACCTCAGATGGGAACTTGCAGTACAAACAACGACATCAACTAGTTGGGTCCTCCAGCTTTGATTCTAACAGTTATACATGGTCATATATGGATTTACCGAGCTTCAAATCATCAAAAGATTCCATTGAAGAGAGGTACAAAGAGTACTGTGATGATGATGGTGATCGGTTCATATACGATGATTATTATGAATCCTGGGAGTCTTTCAAAAATGAAGACGATAAGATCATCTTTCCCTTGTTCAACCAGTCTGATGAACTATCCTTGAAAAATGTTGAGAATTTCCTCAAGAGTTCTGGGGATCTAGTAAAAGTCTTGAAGATTGAAAGAATTAGATGGCATCCTGATAAAATGCTTCAATTTCTCAAGTTGAAGTGTGGTAGTGATGCTATCAATGATGAGTTGAAAGGTAAAATAACTACAACTTTCCAAATAATCAATGAAATTTGGGAAAGTACAAAGGAATCAAGCTGACATGAACTGACCACTTGTCATTATAGATGGCTACAGATTTGAAATTTTTTCTTTACTTTTTGTTTAGTGCCTTTTCAATTTATATCATTACTTTGACATATAAAACAATGTCTTTCCTTTCATTAAAATTTCAGCTGGATTCTTTCTTCCCTTCACCGTTTGTACTATCTTCCTCCAACTGTGTTACTATCAAACTTTCTGAATCTTCTAGTCTTGGAGTATCAGCATCCTCTATATCTTGTGCTTGTTCAGTTTTATTTGTTATTTTTTCATCATTGTCTGTATCAATCTCTTCAATTTCTTCCCCTTCTTCATCGTCTTCTTCACCATCTTCTCCTTCTCCTTCGACATCCTCATCTCCTTCAGCTTCACCATCTTCAACATCTTCTTCATCTTCAGCCTCTTCATCACCTTGTCCGTACGTTTCTTCATCATCAACCAAGTCAGCATCTGGTTGTTCTGGAGGGAATTCATCTTCATTAGTATCATTATCCCAAACTATATTGAATCTTGTAACTCTTGGTTTTTCAGCGAGGATATTTCTGACAACGTGTTCCACTTGCACTTTGTTTGGTGGATTTTCTCTCAATTCTTCAGAATCATACTCATTATTAACGTAGTATCCAACTCTTACAAATTCTCTATCAGAATATGAACAACTCAACAATATCACAGTCACTGAAACCAACTCATTTGAAGGAATCAGTTCAGCAGAAGGTGGATCAGCAGTGAATAGGAACTTATTTACACCTACAGGGACAGGACCTACCAAGATAGAGTCCAGTTCCTGGTCGTGTTCTAAAGATCTTGATGATCCGACATATGTCAACTTCCATTCCAAATCGTCTTTCAACGGTTCCAGACACTCAAAAGTGATTTCAAATTCGTATGGATCAGTGAATCTGGCAGGGTTATTCAGCACGTTTATCCCGAGCAGTGATACGATTGACATTGTGAGAAGCTCGCTATCAAAGTGAGTTGGACGGAGAGCTGAAGAAGACAAGCAAATCTAACGCGTTTTTTTTCATAGTACAAATCGATTAATTTTCGCGTGGTTCCACCGCGAACACAGTCTGGATTTTACAACTATCATAGGTGTATGATCAATCAGTGTATTGAAAATGGTCTATTTAGGTACTTTCTCCTTCTACGTACACTCCATGACCTGCTATCTCTAGAGCTCTCCTCTTTTCCTTCTCCTGATAGTTTTCTCGATATGGCATCCAGAAGTGTGAGAAAGATCATCTCAATTGACGCATTCAACACTCTATTCGCTCCTACAAGACCAATTCTCATACAATACGTTGAGTTTGCTCAAAACAACGGTTTCAATCACAACATCGATGAAAATGAACTCACTTTGAAATTCCCAAAGGTCTTCAATGAGTTGAGGCAGAAATATCCAAATTACGGTAAGAACGTATTACCTGGTGGCTATGAAAGCTGGTGGAGAAAATTAATCATCGAGTTATATTCGCCTTTGGAGTTGGATGACTCATTCATCGCTGGCCTAATCAATTGGTTTGATGGTAGCAAAGCATACTCAACTTACTCAGATGTGATTGATTTCTTAACACGAGTTCATCAGAGAAGAGATTTCATAGTTGTTTGTTCTAGTAATGGAGACCCAAGAGTCATCAAAATATTGGAGAGTCTTGATTTGTTGAAGTTCTTTGATGAGATGTATATATCTTATGATATTGGAGTGAGTAAACCAAACAAAGAATTTTTCAATTATATTGTTGATCACATTGTTATGAAGTACGGTGGTGAGAATAAAGAACCACTTACTAATAACTCATGGCATATTGGTGATGAGCTCAAGAATGACTTGAACGGTTCGGTTGGAAGTGGATGGAATGGTGTTCTGGTTGACAGGACTAGTGAATTTCATGAAGTAAAGAAGCTTGATATAGATCTATCAAAGTTCAAACAAGACATACCTTTGAAAGTCCGGGAAAAGATATATGTGTCTACTTCATTCAAGCATTTGTACTCATTGATTGACTAAAGATTATGATTTTTCTAGTGGTGAAGGAAGACGTCAGTCAACAAAACAGTAGCACCATTGATAATTGGGCATACTTTGGAACAGAGGATATTTATTGTGTGAATGGTCCATATATATGGATTAGTTAAGGCCTTAGCTCAAAAGGTTTATGATCTAAGGATGAACTACAGGTATATGGATATATGACTGCAATCGAAGTCTAAAGGGCTTTTACATCTGACAGATAACTAAATGATTGGAAGAGCCTCATTGAGACAAGGAATGATTGAGCCCTCATTTGAACGCGTTAAGTATGTCTAGTCAGAGCCACTTAACAATAGATACCACACCTTTCAGCGATCAAGGCCATTATATTCTTGTCAGTTCAGGTCAAGATGATACGAGAGGGCTGAAAATAAGACGAGAAGGTAATCTGTAGTACCAGCAATATAGAAAACCATAGAACATACTAGTCAAGTCCCATATCATCGTGCAGTTAGTGGATGGCAGCACCAAATTCTGAGTCTCTATATTTTGGGCAAAGTAATGAATAAAAATGTGTCCAGAAGTAGTTACTTCACAAGAAACGGCGCTAACAATGGCCTTTTTGAGTGAGCTCTAGCAGAGTCGTACTATCCGACCCTAGATGTTGCAACAATGCAGGTCTTTGTTCTCCGATCTCAACATTATCAAGTCAAATAGATTAATATTGTTAATAAAATATTAAATATTAATTATTTTTTCTCAACATAGCTTTCATTTGATCTTATTAATTTTTCAAAATGAGTTAGTTCAGCTTTTCGATATTGCCTTTTTTTTTAATATTCTTTAATCATTTTAGTTGTAATTGAAGGATAGTACGATCATCTTAGATATACAAGTAATAAGAGGTCTACAGAATACAGCTGTCTAGTGAAATTACCGTAGACTGACCTTTATATAATGTGTGCGAAGGTATAAGGTAACCATGTATGGAGATTAACTGATTTTGGGTGGTGTCTGGGTGTCCTAAAGGCGTTGAGTGCCAAACGCGTCATACGAATACAACCAGATATCGATTCTCCAGAAATAAAGATGAGTATGTGCTGATTTTTGACGAACATGTCTTATGATTTGGCCTGCGCACAATATTGGCCAAGCTGGATCTTGACTAATAGGCAAGAGGTCAATGTTCGAAGCTTTACTAGTCTTGAATTTTGGAGCTAAGAGCAACAGTTCAATCCCAAACAGTATCACAGACCATCTGTTGATTCTACAACTACAGTGGAAACTCAGCATAGAATGACTGAAGGTCCTGCCGTACTGATGGATGTTTCTTTCCTGTTCAATGTTCAAACTAATTTGAATGTTCAGGGTGATCAAACCAGCATTAATGAATTATGAGAGATCAAAGATCGTTCGTTCTTGCCCTGGAATATTATCACAGATGGTAGAATGCGAGATCGAAGAGCTAAATGTGTCTGAGTTCTCAACGCTACGGGATCAGGGCAGAATATCTCGAGGTGTAGAACTTCAAACGGTGACAACTGACAAGCCCTACAAGGAAGGGTAAATCAACGCAGGTACATTGACACTATGCCATGGACTCGGTTTGGAACCGAGCTAATTTTCTCTACTTTTCAGACCAATTTTTCAGAAAATTCAAACCGAGAACCGAGAAACGCCACAGTTTTTCTCTCGGTTTAGTCTCTCGATTCTCCAGATTTTTAGATATTAGGTAATCAACATCCAAACACCACAGCTCTACTATAATGCCATGTTATTCTTAAATAATTCGTTTTTGCAAAAGGTAAAAGCTCTCTAGGATCTAAACGATACTTCATTCATCCTCAGATTTCGATATAAGATGTTAAATGTACTGAATTAGAGCAAATTTCTAAGTTTTTTGTTAAATCGATAGCATTTGAAGTTGCTGACATTCTTCTTCGAGACTGCCGATTTTTCAAATATGTAAGTTTAAAATAAAAATTTCTATAGCAAATTATTGGAAATCAGGCTCTATCAACTAATGGCAAAGCTGAATATCCTGCTGTATCTTAAATATTTGATACATTTATCGGCTTATTATCTGATAATATCCTGTTTTTTTCATAACATAAGTTCCTTTATTTGACATAATTTTATCTTTTTCTTTTGACAAAACTCAATAATATAACTTAATATAACTTAACCCAGCTCTACACATAGAAACCAGTAGCAGCATAGACCCAGGAACATTGATAGACACTAGAATATTGTATAAAAAATTACTGATACCATAGAGGTTCGAATGGAGGACACCTCGTTCTCGTTTCGTTTCTCGAATCTGACAGTTTTGAGTCTCTCGTCTCGATTTTCGGTTTAGACCCCAAAATGAAACCGAGAACCGGCCGAGTCCATGGCATAATTGACACTTCATTTTTCGTGTAGTTTATGAGTCGGCCGAGCTCCGCGGTGTTGAAATTTTCTTAGCGGAGTTGGTCCTGGTGCCTGCTGGCTGTTGGAACTTGCGCGTAACTCGGGCACTGGGCGGCAACGGCCCTTTAAACTTTTCGCTGCTGCGCTGACACGAAAACATAGCAGCTGACACTTCTGGAGCGTGTTTGATGAGCTACACCCGCCTGTGGATGGATCCCTTTCACAAAATATCTAACCACTGGTCTAACAGTAACTATCAGTCCTGAACAAACAACCGATCGATGATTTGTGACCCATTATCCTGCGCAAGAGTTTAGTGCTCTTCATATATGTCCAACTATTTCTGAAACAGATTCGAGCCCGAGCCCACTTGCAGAAGACCGCATTTAATCTATAGAGACCGTTCGAGATCTGTCACCAAACTACTGAGAAATTCGTTTTAGTTCCACAGGCACATCACCCCTTATCAGACCCAAAACTTGAAACAATTACAAAACACATAAGGAATCTTCGAGGCATCGATGCTTAAACACTTCAATCTATATAAAGGGACACTTGTCCTTTTCTTTAGTCCTCCTCCATGACTCCCTTCAGCAACACTTATCATCAATACCATAAAGTCACATCACTGCTGGCTAATTCACTCCTTTAGATAGCCTTCAACCTACACAGCCTCTACAACACACGCTACACATACACTCATTATGTTGCTACCACTACTGGCCTCATTGATCACCCTCTCATCACAAGCATCTGCAATCAAGCTAGACGTACAATCCAAAGATTCCATCTGCGATGCGGCTGCTATAATAGCTGATGGTGCCTTGAACTATTACAGCGGCCTGGGCACTTTTGCATCCCCTTCACCTTGGTGGGAGTACGGTGTTGCATTCGGATCTCTATTAAACTATCAACACTTGTGTCAAAACGACACTTATGAATCCCTTATATATGCTGGTTTGCTATCACAAGCTGGTGAAGACTACAATTACGAACCAGCTGCTCAAAGATCTGTCATCGGGAATGACGATATTGGTGCTTGGGCCTTAACAGTAATGCAAGCTGCCGAAATAGATTTCAAATCTCCAGAGGATGATGGTTATCCTTCATGGTTACAATTAGCTGAAAACACTTTCAATCTGCTTTATGGAAGATGGGATGATAGCACTTGTAATGGTGGATTAAGATGGCAGTTTGACTCAAGTCGTACTTCAGACTATAACTATAAAGCCACTATTGCAAATGCCAATTTGTTTCAATTAAGTGCTAGATTGGCAAGATTTACTGGTAATTCAACATACACTGACATCTCTGAACAAATCTATGACTGGATCTGGGGTGCTGGTTTAGTGAATGAGTTGGAATACGGTGCAGAGGTTTATGATGGATTCTATACTACTGATAATTGTACTGCTAGAACAGAAGTATTATGGTCATACAATTATGGGACTTTGATTGCAGGGGCTGCATATCTGTATGATGTTACCAATGATGATACCTGGTCAAGTCGAGCAGAGCAAATCATTTTAGGATCACAGGCTCTGTACAATGATACAGTCTTGAATGAGAGAGCATGTGCAATCAATGACTCTTGCAATACTGATCAAAGAGTCTTCAAAGCCGTTTACTCAAGATTTTTGGGAGTTACGTCCAAATTGATCCCATCACTCTCTTCAAAAATCTCTGCTTTGGTTCAACCTTCAGCCAAAGGTGCTGCAAAATCATGTTCTGGTGGATCTGATGGTGTTACTTGTGGACAAAACTGGAACTATGAAGATGGCTGGGACGGGAAATATGGTCTTGGTGAGCAGTTGAGTGCCCTGGAAGTCATTCAAAGTCTGCTGGTTGATGATAGAGAAGGCCCATTGAAGGCTGATAATTAGTGAATATAGCATATAGAAATTAGAGAGACAGGTATAGAGAGAAAGAGAGAATGACGATGATGATTGTGAGAAAGACACAATAGGTTCCATTAATAGAAAAATTTAGCATTCACAGAGACATTTTGTAGTGCTCAGTCGGTTAATAAGCTATACGGACCGACAGCCGTTTTGACTACCGGATTGGGAAGTCTGGATAAAATGGGAATACCGAGAGAGTGAAAAACAACGAAAACAACAAATCAATTTTTTGATCTGAGTTGAAATCATCGTCTTGTTCTTTTTGCTGTTGATCCACGATTTCAGAAGGATGAAACTGCTCAGTCTAGTTGTTCTGTCGGCGTCGGTGGCCTCTGCTCTAGCTGAATCAATATCGGTAACCACTGCTGCTCCTTCTCCTGCTCATCTTGAGAAGAGATACCAGAAAGTTAGAGCTCCCAAATCAACAACAACGTCATCATCAACGGAAATCCCAAAGCCATGGATCCGTACGATTTATGATGGAGTCGTTGAGATTGTCACTCCAACGGTGATACAGGGGGTCACTTTCAATGCCAAACCATCTACGGAAACTGGATATCCACAGCCTTGGGTTTCTTTGAACAAAGACGGTTCACCAAAGACTATCAAACCACAAGTAAAGAATGGCCAAACGAAGAACCCATCGCCAACTTACAGTACTTATTTCCAAACCGCAACTACTGTTGTCTATTCCTATGAAGACTTGAAAGCTCACAACATGGATAAAGATGCCAAACATGAAGAAGTTAAATTTATCGATGAGGATAAGACATATGTTTCTCTGAATCCTTTGATTAGATGTACTCCTGACAGGTATTTCAAGAAAGGGTTAGCTAGAAACGTTGAAAGTGAACCATTCTGTACTCCTCATGAGAATCAAGAATTAAAATTGGACAAGACTTATTTCATCACTTGGTATACTAGATACTTCTCTGATGAAGTTTCTAAAGTGAGATTACATTTCAGTTATGTCAAGGAAGACATTAGAAGTAAAGGAATGAAGAAACGTGATGTTGATGCTGCTTTTTTTACCACTGAATGGATTGATAATGTTGATGGTTATTATGCATTCAAAATCCAAGAAGAATGGTTATTGGATAAGTTTATTCAAAACATTGGGGTTTCAATCCAAGCTGATGATGTTCCAGATGATGAATTTAATTTATTAGAAAAAGCAGTTGTTTTCAAAATCATGAAGGGTGCTAAAGTTGCAAAGAAGAACAAAGAAACTAGAAGAATTGAAGATGAAGGTATCACTGAGTATGCTCCTTATTATATCATCTTATCAGTCCCATCAGTTGTTGCTGTTGCTGCTTTAGGGATGTATTTTTTTGTCTACTTGACCAAAAATGATAGAGACATAAGTGAAATTAGAACAAAAGTTTGGAAATCCCAACATAGGGTATTGGGTAAATTCAGACCAACAAAGAAGAATAAAAAATACTCTGAGTTACCACAGTTTAATCCAAAAGATAGTAAACAAGCATAAGGGAGGTTGACTCATATATGAAATTTTTGAGACAAAGGGATGGAGTACTTGACTCTGGTTTTAATAGAGCATTAAAGGAGTTTGTAATGCATCAAAGATAATTTATTTTGAAGTTTAGCTATTGTCTATTTTGTAATATTGTTGGCTAATGACATTGCTACTTTTTGATTCATGTATCATTAATGTGGACTTTGTTCTAGCCTATATTGATTTGAGAGTCTACTGAAGACATGTACAAACAGTGAAGTTCAAAACACTTTACAAAAGATCAACTTGCTACATGACAGATACGGACTAAACATCATGCATAAAGTCATAAATTCATCAGTATATTAAGGTTATCTCATCAATAATAAATATTTGTTGTTCCAACTGTATGAGATGTGTTTGTTCTGTAAAGTGAAACATTACCGCTTGTAGTTCGGGGTTCCAATTCATCTTCTTCATATGCTTGAAATGGATCCCTCGTCGAGTTTCCCTCCATGAAGCTCGAGGAATAGTTAAAATTATTAGATGATCTGTTTCTTGCTGTTGAGAATTTTGAAAATCCATCAGTGGGTACTGAAATGTCTGAATATGTATGACTTTGTCTTCTCTCTCTTATACCATATTCAGTATTCATTCTTGTAATTTTAACAAAATCAATAGATAATTCCATAAACTTCAAGAACTTCTCTTGTGTGATAAGTTTTCCTGAATATCTCAACTCCTCAAATAAATCTGCATATTCTCTATTAACTTCAGAATTATCTGATATATTCAACTCCTCCAAATACGACAGCATCTCCCTAAAGCTATAACTTGGTGGAAGTTTTATATCAGCACCAAAAAATGAATCATCCCATTTCAGTTTCATCCCAATGGCCCGAACTACATCTTCAAACGGCAATAGTGGTGGAAGTAACTCTGAATCAGGGCTTGATAATCCTGGATGCATCACTTTTTCTGTGGATTTCAATGCCATTGCTCTTATCTTCTCACACCGTTGAAAGTTGGAATCAATCATCTTGAAACAATAATGTGGCATATCAGAGTTATCTATGGGAACATAACGTTTCGGAATATCTTGCAATGCACTTCTTTGCATATAGATTCTTGCAGAGGTCAAAACAGTAGCGACAATACCGAATATTACCAGAGCACCAACAACAACGAAGGTATTTAAGGCATAGTTGCTTGTTGATTTGGATGCTCTCGAGATGGAATCAATTGGCATTACAGAGCAGAATCCAACGAAAAACACCAGGAAAAAGATCAGAGACGATCTGTAGAGCCATCTTCGCACTCGAGGACCGGTGAATGCGTTTAATATCATGCTGATTGTTATATGTCCATTTTTCTTTGGCTGCGTTTTCGATGACTTTGAGTGAAGTTGTTGTTTTTCGAGCTGAGTTTATAAATAACAGCCACATTCTCATACTCGGTAGATATTTCTATTTTAGGAGGATACTGCAGTCTCGGTATTAGTTTCCGTTAAAGCGGAAGCTCTAACAAAACGCGAAAAATGCAAAAAAAATACGCGGTAGGCCATTATGAATTATTTGATTTGTTTCAAAGTGGTGAAGATGTTTTCTTAGCTCTCTCAAGCGGATAAAAATTGCATCAACGCTTCGCCATGTCCGAAGGCTCAAGATTCTTCGAGGATCCGTCATCCTCAGTCCATGTGAAAAGAGAGGTCTCAGATCCTATAGACCACCACAAAGCCTTCATAGAAAGACATTCAAGTTTCATCAATACGTCTGAATTGCAGGAAAGCACACCAACGCCCTCATCTCCACTCCTAAACCCTCAAGATAGCTCCAGTAGAACAAAGATACCAGACCTATTCGTGCCCAATGAAAGTGAGGAAGAACTTGAGGACGAAGATGATGAAGGATTCACATTGTTTGAGTCTCAGATAAGAGCAATCGTTCCAGAAATTAGCCCTTTAGAAATACGGACTCTACATGAAAGATTCAAACTTGCTGATAACCCTGTTCTGGCTGCTGTGAATGCATTCTATGACGGTAATATCATAATGGAACCACTTCCTGCTCCTACTCCGCTTCCTTCTTCTCCAGCATCTGCACTGTCGAGTGGTGTATCCAGAATGTCGGGCAATCTATCTTCTCTAAGCAAAGTTGCAAAAGCTCGAAATTCGTCTTCCCCATTGTCATCATCTCAAGATAGAAGTGATTCTAGAACCAAAATGAGAAAGCCTTCCCCTATAAAGTTCTCCAGGAAGAGACTCTCCCCTGAAATAGAATGGAGAAGATATATTGGCGGTCTACAAGTTGTCTGCTGGGCCACTAGACCAACAGTGAAGCCAGTTCCATATGGTACGCCATTAACTACCGAGAAAAACGATGCCGCAACTGGTGCTCCAAGAAGGGGTAGACGTGGTGTGACTTCGTCAGTCTCGTCGTATATCAAATTGGTTCAAGATGGTAACGATCCAACGAGGAAGAAAGAAATTGGAAGACTACCTGAAGATATTGCTGGTGTTTTATTTCCACTAGTTGATCAAGAAATTTGTGACTTTGACATAACGTGTGTCTTCTGTGATGGGAGATTGAGTACCGGTGATTCATTCATCGTTCAGCTTGATTGTTATTTGACATCTAAAATCTTTGAAAATACAAAAAAGTATGATACATCATATAGCGATGACCTGAAACAGCTGAAACAGAGTCAAGCCTTCAATAAAACTGCATATGAGACGGAATCTGAACAGCATCAACACAGAAGACAAGTTGCGTTGGGGAAACTATTCAATAAGCTGAATTTCACAGTAAAGAGTGGAAACGAGGCCCTAGAAGAAGAAGTTGATGAGATTATAGATCTTGAAGATGAAACGCAGTTGGAAGAATTAGGTTCGCAACCTAAGCAATCCGCTGAATTTGTTGATGAGATGAACTTGAATCAGTTGAAGGAATTTTACAAAAGAACACAGACTGAAAAAGTGCTAGCAACTTTACCTGAGACTGAAACTAAGGAAAACTTTAAGTTAGATCTAAGGTCTTATCAAAAACAAGGCTTGACTTGGATGCTGAGGAGTGAAAGGGAGATTGAGAATACTGATACTGGAGATTTGATGAATCCATTATGGAAAGAGTTCAAATGGCCAAAGGATAAATCCTGGGCAGTAATGAGAGATGATAGTTTACGTGATGAGTTTGATGGAAACCTCAACTTTTATGCGAATCTCTACTCTGGTGAGTTCTCATTGGAGAAACCGGTGTTGAGATCTCTTTGTCGTGGTGGTATACTGGCTGATGAAATGGGTTTGGGTAAAACGATCTCTACTTTATCATTGATTCACAATGCTCCATTCGATAAGCAGTTTGATATATCTGAAGCTACAGAGTCAAGATATGCGTATGGGACAACACTGATCATTGTTCCAACATCATTGCTAGCTCAGTGGCAAGATGAGTTCCAGAAAGCTAATAATGATGACAGTAAAATTTTGGTTTATTATGGATCAGAAACTGGGAACAGTCTTATTTCCTCTCTATGCACAGGAAAACCACCATTAGTTGTTTTCACTACATACGGTACTGTTCAGAATGAATGGTCGAAGTTGAAAGAAAACGGTTCAGGTGAGGATATTCCAAAAATTGGACTATTTTCTGTTAAATTCTTTAGAATTGTATTAGATGAAGGTCATAACATTAGAAACAGGATGGCTAAAACTACCAAAGCATGTTATGAGTTGAGTGCTGCAAGAAAATGGCTGTTAACTGGTACCCCAATCATCAATAGACTGGATGATCTGTACTCGTTGGTCAAGTTCTTAGAATTAGAACCGTGGTCCAATATATCATACTGGAACACTTTTGTCACAACACCTTTCGAAAAGAAGAATTATAAACAAGCGTTAGATGTCGTTCAGGCGATACTAGAACCTGTGTTATTGAGACGTACCAAGAATATGAAAAAAGATGGTAAACCGCTGGTTGAATTGCCTCCTAAAGAAGTTGTTATTGAGAGGATCAAATTCAGTCCAAAAGAGCGTAACTTATATGATTGGTTTTTGGCTAGAGCGGAATCTTCTGTTCAAGACAGTATCAAGAGAGGTGATATTATGAAAAGATACACCATGATCCTGGTTCACATTTTGCGACTACGACAAATTTGCTGTCACATGGACTTGATCAGAGGTGGAGGAGATGAGATGGATGAAGATATTCCATCCAAAATGGTCACTGATATGGAAATACCGGAAGAACTGTTGGCGAGATCAGATCCAGGATTCACCTCTGATCAAATTAACCTGGCCAAAGAGAACATTCATGAGAAGTTTCCTAAATTCGATGATTTAGAATGTTCGATATGCACTGCACAACCTATTTCAATTGATAACCTTGCATTCACAGAATGTGGTCATCCGTTTTGTCTGTCATGTATCCTGGAGCACTGTACATATCAAGAAATGAAAGGAAATCCAACACTTTGTCCAAACTGCAGAACTGATATCTCAAGTTCCAGGCTCTTACAACCAAAGTTACTCCCAGCAACTACACAAGAATCTCCCCAGTACACTTTGAACAAATATGACAACTCGTTGAGATCTTCCAAACTGAATGCGTTATTGTCACATCTGAGAATCATCAGAGATACATCACCAAGAGAGAAAGTTGTGGTATTTTCACAATTCTCCAGCTATTTGGATATCATGGAAAGAGAGATGCTTCTTGAAAATGGCTTAACAGTTTTCAAATTCCATGGTAGAATGTCTATGGAGAAAAGAAGTCAAATCTTGAAAGAGTTCAAGAAGCCAAGAGTTGGTATTACTGTTCTTTTATTGTCTTTGAAAGCTGGAGGTGTGGGCCTGAATTTGACAGAGGCTTCGAAGGCTTTCATGTGTGATCCTTGGTGGGCACCTGGTACTGAGGACCAAGCTATTGATAGAATCCATAGAATTGGGCAAGAGAATCCCGTCAAAGTTACTAGATTTATCATGGAAGATAGTATAGAAGAGAAGATGTTGAAGATTCAAGAACGAAAGAGAACAATTGGTGAAGCTGTTGAAGTTGAAGAAGAAGAAAGACGTAAAAAGAGAGTGGAAGAGATTCAAATGTTGTTCGAATCTACTTCCAAGAGATAGATATAACTTTGTTTCGTTCATTAGAATATCAAAGTAATAGACACTCCTTTTTGATTATTGGCTTGATATTAATATTATGCTTGATTGTCCATGCGTTTATAGCATTTTTTTTCAGATAGATTTTTCCATCTTCCTTTGCAAGTACCTTCATATACTTCAAAGCCGTAAGGACATCATCATGCCGTATGCCTGTTATTTTACAAACTTCCTCCAAAGTTGTCACTTCAACTGTGCTGAGTTCACCTACAAGGAATTCTCGACTCAAAACTGAACACCAATATTTCAAATAACCAACCAAACCAAATGGTGACAGTGGCTTTTCTGGTCCAGATATTATTCCTTCGGCTTTTGACAGCTCATATGATAATGATATCAGCAGTGTCCCTAAGTGACGCCTTTGATACGGAGGGAACACCAAAATGCACGCCAAGTTGTTTTTATCTATTGAGAGCAGCTCTTTTGAGTAAAACCCCATCGGTTTATTGGTCTTTTGGTCATAGACAACATAGAAGTCAAATTGATCCACAGAGAAGAACACTGATTTGTTATCCAGATATAGCTTTGTGAACAGACACAAGTTTTGAGCGAAGAGTTTATGTTTCAACCCTTTGACTCGCCTTATCACCACCTCTGTGTCTAAATAGGTGATCTTTCCTAGTTGTTTGTTCTTGAGTTCGCACCTTTCTAAATGGCCCTCAAAATCCAACATGTCATCGGTGTACTTGAAGCAATTGTCACAAACAAACAGCTTCTCCAGCCAAATGTCTCCTGTCTGCGTGTTCGACTTCCTAGGAGGAGCCTCTATATTGGCATATTCAAATCCCAGGGTCTTCCGGTCTCTGGCAAAGTAGACAGCACTCCCATACCAAGTATCCATCTCGAAGTCACCGAATCGTACTCTGCTGATATTGGGGCTCTCGAGGAGAGCATAACTCCCTTCTTCGACAACGAGCTTGTTTGCCATATCAGGGACCGGCAGAGGCGGAGACTTCACAGATCAGCAGCCTTGTGTGCTCTCTAAAGAAAGAGTTCTTGGTAATTCGAAGGGTTCCATGGCGAAAGCCACTAGGATGTTTTTCTGCCCTGAAATCCGGTACGGGCCACCCAACGGTTTTCACCAGATCGCCATATATTGAGAAAGAAAGCGCAAGAGGTTTCATTAACTTTCAGTGTGAAGTTCCTCTGTTCTACTTGGTGAACCGTAGCACATTCGAGGAGGGGTGAATAGTCTGAAGAATAATTATAGATCACCATCACCTTAATCCTCTTCCCATATTCAGCTGGATCTTGCTGACATAATCACCATAAAAAATTTATAACGGGAAAAATTATCTTGTTAGCTCATCGCATCTCTACATGTTTTAAAATCAGTGCACGGTATTCTTAGTTAGCAATGGGTACGTTTAGAAAGCGTTTCAATGAAAAGGCTAGAGCTGGTATGCTGGCCAAGCAAGAAAAGTTGAGAAGAGCGAGACAAAAACAGTTTACTCGTCATATAGAAGAAGATGATACCCAGAAACCAAGTGTCCCAGAAGAGATAGATCCAAATGCTGAAATACTCAAGCCAATGACTACTGAAGAAAGAGAAGATAGAAAGAGAAAGCTACAGGAACAGCTGAAGCCAAAAACAGAGTCTAAAGTTTCCAGGGCCAAGCGGAAGAGATTGGATAAATACATTGAACATCAACTGAAGAGAGAAGAGAAGGAAATTCTGATCCAAAAGCTTCAAGCCTCCAAATTTGATACATCATTATTGGAGCCTTCCAAACTACTAGGTACTGGTAAAAAGACGAGAAAAGAACAGTTTGTTGAGGCTCTAAGCTTGGAAAAGCAAGGTAGAGGTGATGAGAATACCAAAGAGATCCTTTATGAAAAACGTGAAGTTCAAGACTGGGATGAAGATAACAAAAGTGATTCCCCCGGATCAGACGTTGATGATGATGTGAAATTCGGAGATTTTGGCGACGATGGAACTAAGTCATCTTTTGTCGATTTGAGGCCTAGTAAGTTTGGTGGTTCAGGTAGTGGGTTTGCATTTCAAAATATTCAGAAAGTGAAGAAGACAAAGAAGAAAAGTTATACCTGGAGGTCAAAGATCACTGCAGAAGAAAAGAGAAAGAATAAGATTGAAGATGAGCAAGATTTTGAGCAATCAACTGAGGAAGAATCTGCTGATGATGTTGAAAATGACAGCGATAACGAAGGGGAAACGCAGGATACCTCTGCCACTAACTCTGGAGAAGATGACGAGGGCGGATCCGAACCAGAAGATGAACATGAAAATGACGAGGTAGATGAAGGAGATGAAGAACAGGATGAAGAAAGTGAGGAAGACGAAGAAGAGGATGAAGAAAGCGAAGATGCTGAAGAACGCCCGAAGTTCGCTCACAGTGCCAAAGCGGAGGCTTTCAAGGAATGGGCTGATGAACAGCTGAGAAAACTTGAAGGGAGGGACGCTCCTAGTGCACCAGTGCTACCAAATATCCATTACGAAAGGATTGATAGACCAGAAGATAAGGAGGATGATCTAAAAGAGGATTATATTCCCATCAATGAAAAACTGGAGCGTAAGGCATTCTTTGTTTCTGTCAACAGACGTGATGAAATTCAACAATCACGTATGCAGCTTCCAGTTTTCAGTGAAGAGCACCGTATCATGGAGGCCATTAATCATAACGATGTTGTTATCATCTGTGGTGAAACAGGTTCTGGTAAAACTACCCAAGTTCCCCAATTTCTATATGAGGCAGGATATGGGTCACCTGATAGTCCTGATAGTCCTGGGATGATTGGTATTACCCAACCAAGAAGAGTTGCTGCTGTTTCCATGTCAGAGCGTGTCGCTGACGAATTGGGTGATAACGGTGACAAAGTTGGTTACCAGATCAGATTTGATTCTACCACCAAACCTGATACTAGAATGAAGTTCATGACTGACGGTGTTCTATTACGTGAGATGATGACCGATTTTCTATTAGACAAATATTCAGCTATTATCATTGATGAGGCACACGAGCGTAACATCAATACAGATATACTGATTGGTATGCTGAGTCGTGTTGTTAGATTGAGGGCACAATTGAATGCTAATGATTCCAAGAAACACAGAAAATTAAAGTTGATCATCATGTCTGCTACACTAAGAGTCTCAGATTTCAGTGAAAATCCTGTCTTATTCCCTACTCCACCCCCAATTTTGAAAGTCGATGCCCGTCAATATCCAGTCTCTATTCATTTTAACAAACGTACTGAGTTTGATTATATGGAGGAAGCATTTAGAAAAACATGCAAAATTCACCAAAAACTACCACCAGGTGGTATCCTGATTTTCATGACTGGTCAAAATGAGATCACAAGTTTAGTGAAGAGATTAAGTAATGAATTTCCATTCCCTGCCAAGAGCAATAAGAAACATAAAGTTGAGGATATTCCTGATGTCCGTATAAGTTCTAAACAAGCAGACGTTGAGGCAGAAGATATTGAGTTCAGTGTCAAAGTCAACGATGAGAATGAAATAATCGACGATGGTGAATACTCTGAAGGAGATGATGGAGAAGAAGAGGGATTCGAAGAAGAATTGGAAGAAGGACAAACAGATAAAGATCCTTTATATGTTCTACCTCTATACTCTTTATTGCCTACAAAAGAACAAATGAAAGTGTTTGAGGACCCACCAAAGGGTAGTCGTTTATGCGTTGTTGCTACTAATGTCGCAGAAACATCTTTAACTATTCCAGGTATCAGATATGTTGTTGATACAGGTCGAGCTAAAGAACGTAAATATGATGAGAAGACAGGAGTCCAGAGTTTTGAAATTGATTGGGTTAGTAAAGCAAGTGCAGATCAAAGAGCCGGTAGAGCAGGTCGTACTGGACCTGGGCATTGTTACAGATTATTCTCCTCTGCTGTATATGAAAGGGATTTCCAACAGTTTTCAAGACCTGAGATTCTCAGAATGCCAATCGAAAGTGTCGTCTTATCAATGAAGAGTATGGGAATCGATAATGTCGTCAATTTCCCATTCCCAACACCACCAGAACGAATTGCACTACATAAAGCTGAGAAGCTTCTACAGTTTTTGGGAGCCTTGAATAAAGAGAACAATATAACTGATCTTGGAAGAACTATTAGCTTATTCCCAATCAGTCCGCGTTTTGCCAAGATGTTGATTGTTGGAAATCAACAAAACTGTTTACCTTATATTGTTTCAATCGTTTCGGCTCTATCTGTTGGTGATCCTTTCCTAAGTGAGAACGAACTTGGTATTGTTGAGCCTCCAAAACCTTCTGCCACTGCTACACCAGGCAATGGATCAGATGATGAAGGTGATTTTGAAGTGGAAGTGATAGAGGATCCTGTTGATATCGAACGTAAGCGCAAACTGCGGGCTAAGTTCTACCAATCAAGACAGATATTCAGTAAACTTGATAAATACAGTGATGCCTTACGATTATTGAGTGCTGTTTGTGCGTACGACCATGTGCCATCAGACAAACGGGATAGATTTTTGGAAGACAACTTTTTGAGACCAAAGGTTATGGAAGAAATTTCAAAATTGAGAAAACAAGTGATGTACATTGTGAAAACTATCACTACGAAAGAGAATGTTGCCTCTGTTGTTACAAGTTCTGAGTTGAAGCTAGGAATTCCTAGTAAAACCCAAGTCAAAGTGATGAAACAGATGATATCTGCTGGGTTTGTAGATCAAGTTGCTATTAGAGCTGATTTGATCGATGGTGATGTGAAGATCACCAATAGAACAACCGTTATAAATATCCCATATGTTACACTTTTCTCCATCAAGAGTGATGAACATGAGAATAGCCCATATGCCTACATACATCCATCATCCATCATTTGCAATCTCGGTGAACTACCCCCATCATACCTAGTTTATCAATCTGTTAACCTGGGTGCCAACAACAAACCTGACTCCAAGACACTACCGAAATCAAGAATGAGAGTGTTGACTGACATTACAGGAAAGCCACTGGCGAACATTGCAAAGGATAGTGGATTAATCACTTATTCCAAACCATTGGGGCCACCATATGCTCCAAAGATGATCAGTTCGACCAAGAGAGAATGCTATGTTGTTCCTAGATTCGGTGCTGATATAGGAAGCGGAGGAGTCGGCTGGGATTTGCCCCCAATCAAGGTAATCCAGAACAAAGTATCCGGTCACTGGATCAACGAATAGATGTTATAAATAAAGAATGACAGTTCTTCCCTTTTATGAGTATTGTAGCTGCTGTGTTTCCATACACGGCAATTTCCCGGTTTGGATGATTTTCCGAGTTTTTTTTTTGATTTTCGCTGATGATTTTGCAAAATAAGTGAAAACGCCAAAAGCGAAAAACAAACAACAAAGCGATTCATTTTGGAGTTAATCACTTTTCTTTCTGGCCCGGCTCTTAGCGATTTACAGTGGAGAAATTCAGGGATGGTGTCCAAGGCGAGTACGTGTTTCGAGCTTGTTTTTTTTTTCTTTCTTTCTTGTCCACAACTAACAAATTGACAGATCAAAAAAGCTTCAAAGACTTCTTCAAGAACGTCTCAGTCGTTTTGAAAGCTGCTGATGAGCATCTGAAGGTTTTGCAGACCAAGCTACCGATTGATTTCTTCGAGGAGCAACCGAACCTCATAGGCCCGTCATACATCGAGTACATCACCGAGAAGAAAGACTTTGAGACTACAAGTGTGATTGACAGACTGAATGAATCGTACTACACCTCGGTTTATCCAATTTACCACGATATCAGACTGTCAGCCTATATCTTGATCCACCAGCTGGAAATAGGCTCTGATCGTTATGTTGATGTGGATAGACTTTACAAATTTGCTGCTGAATTCTTGCTGAGAGAAAGTTTTAGACTAAACATAGAAACAAGTGGACTAAACTTCCCTGAAAGGGAACGTGAGAGAACAGATTTTGATGATTTATTGTCACAGGAGTTTGTCAAGATATCGGCAACCTATACACTTGGGAATACAGAAGCTTTTTACATCGCCACTCAGAATAGTGTCCCTCTATTCACTTCATCAAATCAACGGTCCACACTAGATGAAAGAGAGATAGTACCAGCCTCAAATTTTTCAATTACCAAAATCCTTCCACATGCCTATAGGCCAAACTTCAACACCCTGGGGAACGTTGCTCCAAACGTGAGTCGTCAGCATCAAAATACAGTCCAATCTGAGATACTGAGTAGATTCCTGCACCCAAATTGGTATTCCCTACCTACTTCTAAATGGTTAGAGGAGAGTGATTTTCAAACATTTGCCCCATCAGTTGATGAACAGAATACAGTTGTAACACCATTGGATAAAGCTCGATTATGGTTCGAACATGTTGGCTACAAACTTTTCCTAGCATCGCATAGCGAATTTGAATTAAACGGGGCTTCTCAAGAGATCGATATAGATGCTACACAGGATGCCACCTCTCAAGAAGCAACACAAGATAATGATAAATTGAATGAAAAGATTGAAGTGGATGAAAGTATAGAAGATATTGGGACTATAAGTCTCGAGAATTTATACGAATGGGAACCATTCAATGAAATTGGAGAGGATGAAATTGAAGCATTTGAGAACGGCTCTGAACTTGAGTTGGTGTCCAAACTCCTTCAAGAGCTTCAACAGAAACAGGATGAAAGAGCCAAAATCTCCATTGTGAATGATAAACCACCTGTGGAAGAAACCAAGCTTTATTTCAAAGTCAAAAGACTACTAAGGGAGATTACAATAAAAGCTGATAAACTTCCAGATATCAAATTATCCACATCATTGCCTCTACTTCAAACAGATTATCCCGGTACTTTACCGGTGCCTACTCAAAATATGAACTCAAAGAAAAAAAACAAATCTAGAAGATAGGCTTAGAATTTTAGTAATATAAGGATTTTGTACGATAGTATCAAGCAGATAATATTATTCTATAATAGCAGTACACATCTGGATCAAAAATGAACATCTTTCCCAAGAAGAAAAGATAGTATGAGGTAGAAATTGAAGAACGTTATACTTCCCCATGTGAACACCGATAAAGTAATGGTGACTTTGTTATTGGTGAAGGATTTGACATATTGTGACTTGTTGACCATGGGATTTGTACCACTAGACACCGAGTTGTAGTTCTGAATTGCTGTATTCAAATGAGCCGTCTCTGATTCTGGAAGTTCATCCTGCTCCTCTTGATCATCCTCCGAAACATGGACCTGCATGTATTTATTAACACTGGTGAAGTAGATCAAAGGAGCAGACACCAAAGGAAGAATCATGGATAAAACGACTTGACTACCGTTCAATATGTCAGCAATTCCCTTTCTTCCCATCGTTATAGTAACAAAGATGCACGGCACAATGGCAATAAGTCTGGTGACCAATCTTCTAACCCATGGACTGAAAGACCATTCGATGAAACCTTCACTTACAATCTGACCAGCCATAGTACATACAATTCCAGCACTTTGTCCACTGAACAACATTGCCAATGCAAAGATAAGCCCTGCAGCAGGAGATACGTATCTGTTGAGCATTTCATAAATTGACAATAAATCAGCATCATCAGCATCAGGCTGGCCGAAAAGAGTCGCCCCTGCAACAATTAAAATGGACGAATTGACAAACATAGCAATTATAAATAGTGATATAATAAGTTCAGCATATGAGTATTTCAAGCAGTATCTTAGTGCTCTAATTGATGGTCTGTCGGGGTCAATCCGGTTTTGTCTGTTGATTATATCATATTCTGTTAGTCTTGGCTTGACTAATGAAGATCCTAAATATAGAGAATGGGGCATGACAGTGGCTCCAAGAATTCCCAAGGAGAGATATAATCCTTTCTCTTCTGTTAACTCCTTTGAGGGGAGAAAGCCCTTGAACAAAGTACTCTTATCAGGTACGGTAATTTTGGTTAGCTCTGCCATAAAACATATGACTGTCAAGGCAACGAATATACTAACAAAAATCTCAAAACCTCTAACATTCCTCATTGATTGGGATTCAGGTCTATAAGCAACCAGTATTATGAGTACATCAAACACGGTCAGTAGGACTCCATAAATTAACGGTATTTTGAACAGAATCTCTAATGCGATTGCTGTTCCAACCACTTCAGCAAGGTCTGTAGCTATTATGGCTATTTCTGCCCAGACATATAGAGTGAGATTCAACCATCTTGGTAGATGTTTTCGACAGTTCTGAGCAAGATCAAGGCCGGTAACAGATCCCAGTTTGACACAGAGGCTTTGAAGAAGAACAGCGTAAAGGTTTGAAACGAACACTGCGAAGAGGAGCTTGTATTGGTAATTCGCACCTGCTGAGACAGAGGTTGAGTAGTTCCCAGGATCCATGTACGCAACCGACACCATAATACCCGGGCCTATGAACTTGATGTATTTGAGAAGGACATGCTTCAAACGGCCATAAGTGATTGTAGAGCCCATCGTGAGTAGAGCCTGAGCAGAAGAAGCAAAACGGGTGACCATAAAATACCATATATCATCATCATCAATAATATGATCAGTTCACGAGGTGTTCCTGAAATCTACGACTCATTCGCGGATGTAATTCCCTATAACTTTCCCGCGAAACCGTTCTATAAATTTTTTTTGCGGTAGCCTGAAAATTGATGTGTTTAACCAAAACAAAAAAAATAAACAACAAACTGATCCAGCTCGAAGCACCCACGGAAAGCGAGATCTCGTGGCCAATTGCACCATGGAGAGGTCGAGACGACAGAGACTCAGTGAGATATACAGGGACCCGGCCAGCGAGCCTGGAACACCGATTGCTCTGCGCCAGAAGCTGGCAAAACTGCATCGAGAATCATTGCACCTTAAGAAAGACATTAGAGATGAATCAAAGACGAAATCGACACCCTTGAAGCTGGAGACGAAGTCACACAAACTTCCGCAGAATAGCACCACATCATCATCCCCACTAATCCCTACTACAATACTAGATCTAGGCTCCCAAAGAGCATTCGCGTTGGTTTTGTTTACCACCATCCAGGCATATAAGCTTTACGATCTGATCCTATTGAAGAATAACATTCCACTGTCCTCGCTTCTAGGATTCCCAAGTCAACAGTTCAACTTCATAACCAAATATTTAATCTATGACTCGGCCTTTTTTTACTTTCTACCGGCTTTCAGAATCCCATCATTGTCATTTTCAAGAACTATCGTTGTCCTACAGATCATATTGTTCCTGCTAATCAATTTGTTCTTGGCCAGTGATTTGAGTTTTCCATTAACTTCTATTTTGTTTGCGGCCTGGAAGAAGTTCAACACGAAAGATCTCACAATCCTTGGAAGTTCCGTTAGTTCAGAGAAGTATAAGCCATCAGACCATTTTAAAGGTTCACATACCATCAAGATTTTACCTGAGAATACAGCTTACCTAAACCCTTTCCACGAGAGTTTCTGTCTTCCTTTGGGTGCCAGTAATTTCCAAGAAAACATCCCAATAAGGTTCAACTCTACTTCAGAGATAGATTTCCTTCAAATCAAATACATTGATTTTGATTCTAATACCCCAGTCTTATTGAACTTCACCAAAAAGGATCTCAAGAAATTCAACACAAGAAACATCAATAGCCTTTATGAAAGAGATACCATATCTGGGCCGAACATCCATTATCTGAACCTCCCTGTTACCAAGACCGGGGTTTATGAGATCAACCAAGTGTTAGACTCCAAGTATCTTGGCTTGAGAAACTATCGTTCTACCGTGATTGTTCCTTACTGTCCTACAGCAGAGATTAGTGGGTTGTCAGAACTCTCGAAGGATAGATGTATTGGTGATGTTGATTCTGTCAAATTCACTATCGAAGGTGTCCCCCCACTAAAGTTGAAGTATAAGAAATTGATCAACCGTTCTGTCCAAGAATTTGATGATCAAAGTCTACAGCCCGAGTTCTTCGAAAGTCCATTGATCACTCTTGGTGGCTCAAAAGTTTTCACCAAAGCACAATTGGATGATTTAAGCTGGGCAAAGACAAGGGTTGTGGAAGTCGAACTTGAAAATCCTATCAACGAATTGGGTGACTACAGTTATAAAATTGAGGCCATTACTGATGGTTTGGGGAACGTTGCTAATTTCACAGAAGCTCTCAAAGGTAATGATGTGCTGTTCAGAAAATACGATTTGATGCATAGCTTCTACGTTCATGACTCTCCAAAAGTTCTATTATCTGAAAGAGCTAGTGCTAACAGTGCCACAAAAAAAGCTTTGTTTTTGAATGTCGAGCAGCGTTCTGCTGATGCTTATCCCTTCGAGGCTCAATTTAAGCATACCAGTGAGGATGAAACAGAAACAAAGATTTTCACTCATATTTTCAGAACCCAACATGATGAATTTGAAGTTGAGAAACCTGGTATCTACACTCTTTTATCGGTCAAGTCGAAATTTTGCTCTTCCATAATCAACGGTCGTTCTTCTGTTTCAATATCTTTACCAGTTGTCCCGGAAATTAAGATCAACTCAACGCCTATTACCGACTCATGTGTTGGTCAAGTCGGCCTAGTTTTTGACTTCTCATTCATTGGTACACCTCCATTCAACTTGGAGCAAAAAGTATTCCGCGTCGTCGGAGATCAAAGACATCAACAGGAGACAAAGAAAATTCTGTCACAGGGTACAAGATATCGTTTCTCATATGAGCCATCAACTGAAGGTGACTATGAGATTATTTTCACCAATTTGATTGACAACGTTTATCATGATCCAATTCAACTATTACCTGTCAAAGATTACACGTTCAAGACATCAATGAGAGTTAAGCCAAGCGCTGAAATATCAAATTATCATAATAACAAGGCCTTATGTCTAGGATCAAGGGGATCTGTCCCAATCCAATTTAGAGGAGAATCTCCATTCTCTCTAGATTATGATATTATTGAAACATCAACCAATAAGAGAACGCCATATTCTGTCAAAGATATCAAGAGTAACAGGTACGAGATTATCACTCCTGAATTCAAATTTGGGGGTGAGTACATTGTATCGCTAACTGCTGTCGAGGATCGATCTGGTTGTCTTGTAAATCTAAATGGTGGAGATGCTAAAATCAAAGTCAGAAGAGAGATCCCATCTGCTAGCTTTGGAAACTCGGAAACTTCGAAAATAAAGTTAAAAGAAGGCGATACTGCTCAACTACCTGTTAGGCTATTAGGAGAGGGTAAATTCAGAATTAGTTATGATCAGTTAGATCTCAACAAACAAGTTGTTGCCACACATGAGAGAGAGTTTAGAACTTCATACAAGTCAAGTATTGATGTCACTGAAGCTGGGTTTTATCGACTAAAATCTGTCAAAGATGTTGATTGTGAAGGAGTAATTGAAGGTTCTGAACTTGTTGAAGTCGTTTATCAACCAAAACCAAGATTGACTGTCTCTGAGAATAGAAAGATTGATAAGATAAAAGACCACGTATTCCAAAAGGAAGACGTTTGTCAATTCCATGAGGATGCTATTGATCTAACCTTACATGGATCTCCTCCATTTGTTGTTGAATATACCGTTGTTAGTCCGGATGGTCGCAGAACTCCAAAATCAATATCAGTTGCCACTAAGTTTGCCTCTATTAGATTATTAAACGATAAAGGTGGAGAGTATAAGTATATCATCAATGGAGTGTTTGATGCATTATACTCTAAACAGGACTTGGAGAAGATACACGATACATTTGATCAAATCATTGTGAAACAAACTGTCCACTCATCTCCAAAAGTTGAATTCAAAGATAAAAGAAAATCTTACAGAACTTGTACAACAAACATCCTGGAAAAGAATCTATTAGAGCCAATCAAATTGAATCTTGAAGGTACAAGCCCATATTCTGTTACATTTGAAATTTATCATGAAAGCAGCTCCAAATCTGAATTTCTAACATTACAAAACATTGATAGCAAATCCAATTTGTCAGAACTTTATCGTGGATTGAAATTAGGAAATCACATCGTCACTATAGTGAAAGTTGCCGATGCTGGTGGATGTATCCAAGAAAATTTTGCTGAAAACAACTATATTTCAATCTCTATCTCTGATACCCCAAAAATCAATCAATTGGACTCCAGTATCAATTATTGTGTTGGTGACCATGTTGGATATCAACTAATTGGTACCCCTCCATTCACGATTGTCTATTCATTCAACGATTTGAACTTGAGATCTATCGAGCCTTCAACACAATTTGTCAGATATGCTTCTGAGCCAGGTACTTTGTCTATAAAATCAATTCAAGATTCTTCGTCAAACTGTGTCTACAATTTTACACTTCCTGAAAACAGAGATCAAGCTGAAAGATTGAATATTTTAGTACATCCAATTCCATCGGTAGAGGTCAGTCAGGGTGATTCAATCATTCAAGACATTCATGAGGGAGATCAAGCTGAAATCATATTTTCATTTGAAGGTACACCACCATTTGCATTGACTTATGTCAGAATTGAAGAGGTTGAAGTCAAAAGAGGGAAGAAAAGCTCACAAGTTGTTGAGTCATTTACTGTCAATGACATCTATGCCTATGAGTACAGAGTCTTGACAAGTTTACAAGGGACTTATGAAGCCATCGAAGTATCAGATGCATTCTGTGCTGCTAGAAACGAATGATGGATCCAAATACTGTACAATAAACTCTAAATAAATCATAATTAGTATATAATTAACTAAACGCATGTTTTAGTAAATGAGATCCTATCTTAACTTTTCATTCTCCCTTGATTTCTTTAATTTTATGGAAGCCCAACTCATAGACATAACCAAGGACCAGTTTGGTGAACTCAGCAATGTGGTCAAAACTTAATCTATCCAATGTATCGCCAGTGGAATGAATGTATGGATTGGTGTACTTGAATTCACTTTCAATTATAAAACTTGATGGATATCCATTCTTCAGAGCACTGGCATGATCACTACAAGCATACCCACATGTAGTTTCCACCCAAGGAATGGACAAGTAACTATCAATGATCAGCTTAACAAAGTTTGTGAAAGGTTTTGAAACAAAGTCAGTGATGACTCCCACATGTTCAGGTTGGTCATTATCCAAGGTTTTTTGAACATACCCAGTCATGTCTTGTTGCAACATTGATACAACTTTACGCTGATGGAGTTTGTAATCAGTAAAGATGTCCAAAGAACCAAGTAAACCACCTTCTTCTGCACTGAAAAAGTGGAACTCAACAGAGTTTTCAGGTTGAACACCATTATCAACTAGAATTCTCAAGGCTTCTAGATTAGTGGTGACTCCACTTCCATCATCATCTGCACCTGGGGCTTTCAATAGGGTTGGTAATAGCAGATTTGTTGAATCTTGGTGAGCACCAACAACAACTAAATTTTCCGGGGTTTTTGAACCTTCAATATGAACTATAATTGAGTATTGTAGCCAGCTATGTTTGAATTTTGAGACAGTGATGTTCAACTTCGAATTGGAGGTAATCTCTTCAAGTTTTGAGAATAACCAATCAGCACTGTCAACCCCGTTTTCTGATTTGTAGTATCTGGAGAAGAAAGACGAGAAATGAGCCAAGTTATCGTGAAGGTTTGTCTTGTTGATTTGTGAGATCAAATGATTGACTTCTTTATCGTATGACACATTTGTGGGATAGTTGTAAACAGGCACCACAACCTCCTCGGACTTTGTTCTCCAGAACCACGACTGATGGTCTGTGATATCCAGGAAATTCACTGAGTTTCTCTTCAACTTCAGTTTTTGCCACTCTGTGACTTTCACTGGGTCAGAATGGTCATCAAGAACAATCAACCTCTCCTCATTCATGACGGAGCTTGCTGGAAGATAATCCTCGATACCATTCTGGAAAAGATGGAACGCGTGTGCTGCGTGGAGCAGTCCTGCTGCGGCTAAAGCGATTGAGAGTCTCATTGTCTACTGAACAAGCTCTTTCTTTCCTTCGTCTTGATGTTGTTCCATGAGAGAGTGAGGAATATTGGGAGTTATTATGATATTATTGGTAAGGGCAGGTATCAGCTCTCGAGAGTGGTTCAAAGTCGTCCAGAAAAGGTCGCTGAGATACGCTGATCAGTTGCACGAGGATTGGTGGGAGATGCGAAGGGATTGAGCTACGTGAGATCCCTGCGAAGAGTGGCTCCTCAAACTTCACTGAATATCGCCATAGAAGAGCAATGCACTACAATGGTCCGGGTAACGTCTAGATTTCCCGGTCAATAGCATAGTGTATTGGGAAGTTCACTGTTTCAAGCAAAAGTATCTACCAGCCCATCAGCTACGAATAACTACGCGTCAAATCACTTTCCAGCTACTCTCTATTAGAAACTGAAGAACCTTTCCCGGAAAGAATTCCTAACTTCTGTGCATGAGTTGCCTTTTTTTCTCTATAGACTAATCAAAAGATCACGTCGTCTTCTTGTTCTGCAACCAAGTTCTCAACACCTTCACTCAAGGCTTGTAGCTGTTCAACGTCCTTAACCTCATCCCTCACTTCTGCTGGGATTCCATTGGACTCTTCTTCGGCAGTCTCTTCACCATTCTTTTTGTCTTCTTCTGCTTGTAGCTCCTGTGCTTCCTTCTTCTTTTTCAGTTCTGCATCTTGTCTAGCAGTCGCTTGTTGTTTTTTCTCTTGAACTTTCTTCAATCTGTAGAACTCCTCTCTATCTAATTCATCCAACTCACTGTTGATATAAGCAATAGTGTTTTCTGTTCTTGGAATAATGACATGTTCAATAGCATTAACTCTTCTATTAGTAACTTTGATAACCTCATCTAAGATAATGAATGCTGTCTGTAGAGAAGCCAACTCAACCAATGTTTCGACAGCTTTTGAATACACTTGCTTGGCTTTTTGAACTTGTTGACCACCTCGACCTAGACCAGTCAACTTGAAATCATTTATGCTTTCTTCAATATAACTTTCAAATTGTGGTAAATAGACACCACTGACATTTTCTTGTTTAGCACGAACTTTGAATCTTGCATTCTTGACAGATTCTTGAACTTGGTAGCCTATGTTATCACCGGTGGCATATGTAACTTCTGCTAAGGAGAAAGCAGCTGTTTGCATGACTCTACCCATCTTGGTTTTGGCCTAAGATTTGTTAGTATACTAAAGCATGTGGTGTCCCGAATGGGCTCGTTTCAGACTTACATCATCAATACGTTTCGTTATGTCTCTGAATCTTTTGGTTAAAGCTTCTGATTTCCTCTTTAGCAACGAATGTCCCTGTTGCGCACCTTTCAACTTCCCCTTCATCAACCCCAAAGTCATTCTTGTAGGAAAGACTGCTTCTCTATTCATTAATCAGTTAGTTGGACGTTATTCCTCATTGATAAGACCAAGGCTCGGTCAATTCCAGCCCTTATCTCATGAAACAAGCACTGGAATGACCTCCATCCCGCCTGCTATCCAATGACATACCTATTGGCACCTGACATCCTGTACAATACCCTGCTATTCGTTCAATCGTCTCGTCCAGTGCCGTTGCCAAATGCCTCCCTTTTCGAGAATTTCATACAGCCAAAAAATTTCGGAGAATATGATTACGTAATTACTTTTTTTCCGCGAATATTTTATGAATAACATAACAATTTTTCCATAGAGCAGCTCATGGATAAACAGAGAAGTTCGGATTGTTGCACTGCTTTTCCTGGTGATATGTGTGTAGTGAAGGTGTCGTACACGCAGCCTGGCGAGTACATCGATGACTCGGATCTTCCCTACGAGTATCAGATCTTGGAAGACTCGGAAAGCCTCACGAACTGGCTGAGATACTACTGGCATAAAGATACACTGATAGGAAAACTGTTCGTGTTACAGAGAGCATGTCACGAGCTTCCCAGATCATACAAGCTCTGGAATCTTTACCTAAGCCATAGACTGGAACAACTAGAAGGACTGAATCCCATTGAGTACCAGACCGAGTTTTTGAAAGTCAATGAAGAATTCGAGACGTCACTGTACCTGTTGAATAAAATGCCAATGATCTGGGTAAAATACTTGAGTTTTCTATCACTACAATCAGACGTCACTTTGATAAGGAGAAAGTTCAATGAGAGTCTGCGAGTTCTACCTATCACACAGCACAATAAGATATGGCCTTTATTTTTGGAATTTGCTGATAGTGTTGGTGGGTTGACTGCTTCAGCTATTTACCAGCGATACCTAATTTATGACCCCTCTGAGATTGAATTAGTCGTTAACAAGCTCATAGAGTTTGGTGATGTGGAGAATGCTATAATCAAATTTGAGTTGATCATCAATGATGATACCTTTGTTTCCAGAGAAGGTAAGTCACCGTTGGATTTGTGGTCAGAGTATGCTGATTTACTTATGAGTCGGTCAAAGTCAGATTTAGATCATGATAAAAAGGTTGAAAGTTTTGTACGAAGCGGGTTAGAAAAGTTTCCAGATCAGTGTGGTAAGCTATACGTTAAACTGGCAACATATTTTATCAAAAAAAGAGACTATGAAAAAACCAGAGATCTTTTTGAAGAAGGTTTATCCTGTTGCTTAACCATTAAAGATTTTACCATGATCTATGATAACTATACTGAGTTTGAAGAGGGATTAGTGACACAATTGGTGGAAGAAATAAAAGAAAAGAAAGACACGGAAGAGTCGGAAGATCTGAATAATAAACTAGACTTCAAGTTGGAAAGATTTGATAGATTGATAAATAAAAGGCCTTTCCTGATTAGTGATGTCAAAATACGACAAAATCCAAACAATGTTTCGGAATGGTTGAGCAGAGCTGAGTTGTATCCAAAAGATAGCCTAACTGAGATTCTACAGTGTTATGTGAAGGGAATCACCACTATTGATCCAAAAAGAGCCACTGAAGGTCTTTCCAACTTATGGATTCAGTACGCAAAAGTTTACGAAGAGAATAATGACTTGTCTACTGCAAGAACAATCCTAGATAAAGCTGTTAAAGTTCCGTACAATTCACCTGAAGAGCTGGTTAACATTTGGTTGGATTGGGCTGAAATGGAGCTAAGACAGGACAATCTAGACATAGCCATCAAAGTTCTTGAGGTTGCCACAAAGGCACCAAAAGTATCCAAAGTTGGATATTGGGATGAGTCAATTCCAGTACAAGGAAGAATCCATAAAAGCTCTAAACTTTGGTCATTGTATCTTGATTTAGTTGAAAGTACTGGTGATATAACAAAGACTTGTGAGGTTTATGAACGTGTTTTTGAGCTAAAAATTGCTACCCCGTTGACTGTCATCAATTATGCCAATTTTCTTGAAGATAATCAAAGGTTCGAAGAAAGCTTCAAGATATATGAAAGAGGCATCGGTATTTTCAAGTTTCCAATCGTCTTTGAAATCTGGAACATTTATTTATCAAAAGCATTGAAGAGAAATCTAAACGTTGAAAGAATGAGAGATCTTTTTGACCATGCCTTGGATGATTGTCCAAATGATCTATCAAAATCTATTTACCTGTTATACAGTAAATTTGAAGAAGATAATGGATCTATTCAAAGAAGTCTTAAAATCTTGACAAAGGCCTCAGATGTTGTTGTCACTAAGGACAAAGCTCAAATTTTTCAAATTCTTATCCAAAAGACTATTGATCATATGGGATTACCTTCAACAAGACCTGTTTTCACAAAGGCAATTGAAATTCTACCAGTAACTGATGCCATAAATTTCATCATCAAGTTTGCAGAAGTTGAAATTAAATTAAAAGAATATGTTAGAGTGAGAGGCTTGCTAAGACACGGTGCCTTGCTACTTCCACTCTCCAAAAACACTACTCTGTGGGACTTTTGGCATGAATTTGAAGTGGAGTATGGTGATAAAAATACCTACAAGGAGATGTTGAAAGTCAAGAGGGAAGCTAATGATCATTTCAATACTGAGCTGAACTATGAAGCATTGGGGTTTGTGAAGTCCACAGATGGCCCAAAAGTCAGTTCCATTGCTATAGAAAATGAGGTTAAAAATCCTGATGCTATTGACCTTGACATTTGAACTACATGACAAGTCAAGTAATAATAAATATCATGTTTAATCATTGAATAATTTCATGTATATATCTAGACTCTCCTTCTTCTTGAACTCTCATAAGGAAGCAATCCATCCGTTGCTAGATCTTCAAGTGCCAATGCAACGGTTCTTGAGGCTCCTTCTTTTTAAATTCATGGCAATGAGAGAAATTTTCTATTGATTTTTCACCCGATGAAAAATGCGTCTTTTACAGCTAATAATTATAGCAGCATGAGCAACTTTCACATGAGAACTTATTTCAAAATTATAAGATAAAAAAAAGCTTTATAAGTCAATATGATGGGAGACCAGCCAGACGACGACAACAACAACGTACTTACGAATTGTCAAAACAGGGGACAGCTATGTTTGATTTTGGTGCACTCCCTGTGGAGTTGGTCTGGAAGATTGTTGATGAGTTAATACCACCAGGAACTGACTCCAATGGTGTATATAAATCCTTGAGGAGATTGGCCATGGCAATCCCTGATATATCCAATATATTGGATAGTCAGATTTGTTACATCATTTGTCAGGATCCCACCTCTAGACTTCCCCCTTTTGAGGACCCTAGAATATTCAAAGATAAATTCAATTACACGTTTGTCAATAAAATCAACATCTTTTCTGCTTCTAGCCATTCATCGACAAAGGAAAGGCCAACCAAAGGAGATGAAGCCAATAATGTCATGGATACGCTGCTGATGAGAAGTAATGTTTTCACAGTTGATATTGAGAATATGCCAGAGAGTCTTCAAAATACGGCTACTACTTATGCTGAGATTCATTATGCCATGAGATTTTTGATGGTTCTAAATCTATACGACGAATTGATGGGAACAAAGATTGCCAGCTTTGAACCTCTGATGAAAGAACCATCTCTTGAAGATAGATACTGTTTACTGCGGAATCATCTTGCAGGATATTACTTTAGCTGTGCTGAAGATTTATTTGAAATGAAGTTTTGGAGCTGTGTTGACGAAATTCGACAAAGAATCCTCAAAATACTTCTTGATTCTCAGAATTACAGAATGATTTATATCACTAGTGATATTGATTCCCGCAGACTGTCGAAGCACATTCACGGCCGTTATTATTATGTTGAACTTCCTGGTGTGTGTGAAATGACTGAGTACAAATCCACACAACTTGAGCGCATAGTGGAATATGGGCCCTTCCCTCAAAACCCACCACCCCCTGGTAGAGAATCACCTAATCGCCAGCCCGATGGAAAGATAGCTATCAAATACAACCTTCCTCGGAGGTAGAGGATAGAGATGACCCTGTTGATCAGGAGAAGGACAGCTGAGTGCTTGACACATTAGTCACGTGACTAATATGGTAGATACACAAAAGAGGTGGATCACATGACATGAGAATGTCACCGCTTTACAACTACTATAGTGAAGTTCTCATACAAGCGTTTTGTGCAAAGTGAAGAAAAAGATGAGTTTTACTAGATGATGGCTCACTTGTATGTTTGGAAGTTGAGCAGCTGCCTGCGCTGCGTTGTGAAAATTGATGGGGTGCCTCTGCAATACGTCAAATGCACTAGGCATTGAGTTGATCTTTGAAGAAGATGGTAGGCTGTTATTCTGTTGTTATTTTGGCCATAAAGTCATGGATCATATACAAGCACCAAAGGGTGAGACAAGTACAGAATCGACTGTTCTTTTCTGGTCATTGGTAGTAGGTGGTGGTCTGTTGATAGCAATATTTGGCGCGATACTATTCAAATCATAGACAGAGGAATTGCCATGCTTCATGGTAGAAATGTATAGCTTACATACTATATATACGATCATGTGAGGTATGTTAGACCCACAAACACCCTTGTAGGGAAGCCTATTTCCTCCCATTGTTATCAACCCAATCTTGGGTAGACATATGTGATAATCTACTTAAGGCTCTAGCAAATGCAAATCTTTCTTCGTCCAGTTGAAACATTTGGGCATTCTTCGCAATCTTTGCACTAAACCCATGTGTCTTCACCAGCTCGTCTTCAGCCAATGAATCAACGTCCAAATCAGACTCAGAATCTGGCTTCAGTTCAAAATCGTTCTTCATATCCTCGGGCTCAACAAACAAGTCATTGAATGGGGCTGCAGCTGTGACACATAATCTCCCATGATTATCATAGACAGCATCCAAGAAAGTGATGAATCTTCTAATCTTATCTCTGACATTGATCGACAAGTATGGAATGTCTGTAACAATGAACGCGTTGTAATTCGTTGCCAAAGCAATATAATCACCAGCTGCTAAGGGCTTCCCACACAGTTCTTCAAATGTGAACTGTGCAACATAAGGCGGAGATGACAATGGAACAACTAAAGATCTACCCCAAATAGTGAGTTCCAAATTCTTCTCTTTCTCATGACCTTGGGAAAAGAAATTGTACCACGACTCCACATGTTTCTCAGCAGCTTCTTTAGAATAAATAGACCCGTATGGAATACCAGGGCTTGGGGTATAATACACGGAGGATATTGGTTTTGGAACTTTCCTATAGTCTGTTGGTGAGTCCAAGAATATGACCTCCGTTCTTTGTTTTAGAAGTTCGATACAAGGAATGAATGATTCCCTTTGAATTCCATTCATGTATAGTTCATCTGGTGCCCTATTAGATGTTGCGAAAAGTACCAAACCATGATCTGGAGCAAGTGTAGTGGTCAGCAGACGACGGAGAAGCATTGCATCTGCAACATCTGTAACTTGAAATTCATCAAAACACAGTACTGTTGATTCTTGTGCGATCTCAGCAGCCAGTATTGGAATCGGATCCATATCTGGAGCACCGTGCTTGGTCAAAATTTGATGTCTTCTTTTATGAAGATTCTGCATAAACTGATGGAAATGAAGTCTCTTCTTTGGAAGATGGGAGGGTATTGTTGAATAGAAAAGATCCATAAGCATCGTTTTACCACATCCAACATCACCATATAAATAAATACCTTTTGGAATTGCCTCATAATCTTCTGGGGTATATTCCGTTTTTCTTTTACTCTTGAAGATTGAAGACATGAAAGATCCAAACCCTTTTCTCGGTTTCAGTCCATCCGGATCTGGAGTCTCAACTTTAACTGGCTTGTAATTGACTAAATTTGTGTGCAACGAACCCAGCGAGGATATGATCTTTCTTTGGTATGGATCATCTCTTAGCTTCCCCAATGACACCAAATGATCGTACTCTTGAAGAGGGGTTTTCGCAGCAGAAGCAAGCTGGTTGTAAATTCTGGCAGAGCAGTGGAATGCCCTTTTTAAAACCACCATCAGTCGTCAACCACTTCACCTGTCAGCACCAATTACGTAGTGCTTCCTCGAGAATAATGGGATTTAACGAAAATCAGTGGCCGATTTCGGCTGATTATATAAGCATAAACACTTCCCCCCTCACAGAATGAGTTCGCGGATTTTCTTCTTCTGGCCGTTACCATTTCGCTAACAATGCCCAATAGAATAATGGCTGATGAGCTGATCAATTCTGGGAGTTTCTGCATTTCTTTTCCTGGGACTCAGCATGGTTGGCAGTGCTACTCAGAAGCTGGAGGTGCTTGGTCTCAATGGCTCGCCAGAAGAATACACTGATATCAAGGATCTGCTGTTCAGAAAGGCCCACAAGTTGAAGAATGCTGTTGTTGTCAAGAGCCCTTCATTTAACCTATTCCAAGGCACACAAGCTTTAGAGATCTCTAATGATAAACTGGACTCTGGTCTTATTGAATTGACCGACGAGGAGTGGGATTTTGACGTTACTGTTGGTAGATCTTTGAAAGAAGTTTGTTGGCTTGGTGACTCTGTTTTCAGAAGCATCTTCACATGGTTGAACAACTCAAGTTTATCTGTCACAGTTTTCAGTTGTCGTTATGTTGAGGAGTTGCTGGTCAATTATACATCCAATCCCAAAGCTGGGTTACAGGCATGCACGTTCAGCAAAACAGATGTAGCCCTGGACACAGATGAAAAGAAACTGATACATCAGGTGTTGAGAAGTCTGATTTTGGGTGTTTTATACTTTGTTAGACTTGGTGTAACCTTTGGACAGGGTGGTGTTGTATATGAAGAGGAAGACATTAACACACAAACTCTTGATCTTGATGTGCTATCCACTATTTCGCCCGATGAAATAACGGCGGAAATTGAAACATCTCTTACTTTCCTACGAACTGAATACTCGACAGAGAAGGACTCAATCATACTACAAAACATACTCCAGATATTGAAACAACTCATAGTCATCCCTCTTCTTTTGAGCATCCCAGCCAAAGAATTGGGCTCATCCGAAGAAACACAATTGGCTTCATTGGTTGAAAATTCAGATATTTTGAAAGCAAATTTGGAGTATTTGAACAATCTAACCCCAATTCCTGGTTGTTATAGTCTAGGCATCCAAAAAAGACTGGATAACAAGTCACCGACTAGAGACCTTGTTCCACATCAGAGCGAAGATTATTCTTCATTGGAGTTGCTGGTTGCTGATTTGAGGCAGATATTCAGGCTTCTTCATAGGGCCCCAGGTGATGACATTACAGCATTTGCCCAAAGTTTTTCCCACAAGGAGCACCATCCATTTGCAAGAGCATTCTTCCCATTATTTTTGATAAGAGATGATAGATCTGTTTTAGGCGATGAGCAGTTCACTGACTATGTGATCAAGGAACTCAATCAGTTCAGTTGTTGTGATTCACCAACGTTCACTACCGATAATTCAGTCGCTAAAAATAAGGTTCTTGAAATCCTGAACGATGTTAGTGCAGTTTACTTTGACTACTTGAATTCTATGAATCAAAACCCTTGTCGTCAAAGACAGCATCTCTCTCGGGCTATTGTCCTATTCGACAGTCTTCAAGCAAACACTGAGCAGTTGGAGATGAGCTTCGAATCTGTTTTTCAGATCATTGATGAATTTGAAGAAGTTCCAGGAAGTAATCAAATGACACCAGCACTTCCTCTATCGTCTTGGGTATTCTTTGTCAAGCTAGAGATTATGATTGAGGTTGTCCTAAAAGGGTTCGAGTTGGACATCTACAAAATCTGGGAATATCATACTATGTATTGGTATGCCAAATACCTTTCGGACAATATGCTTGCATTATTGAAGAGGGTGGTCACTTACAACCGAACCAAAATCGACCGGATTCTTGATATGCCAAAGAAGTTGAAGAAGAAGAAGGCTGAACAGAAAGTCAGATATAAAGAAAAGTATCAATCGAAACTTCAGGTGGAACTCCCGGTCATTGAGGCAAATCTCTTGAAGCTTGAAGGCATCACAACCAAATATAAAATCATACAGGGATTGTGTCATTTACAAATTATTCATCTTGAACAGTTGATTCACAACAATCTCATCCAAACACCAGATTTCCCGTTCATCAAGGATGAAAGTTATCTCTATAACTTAAGAATGAAACCATTTTCAACAGTTGGAGCCCCTCCATTTCCTACATATGATCAATACGTCACTGGTCTGCGTCAATCTGCTAAATACAGCAATGGCTTCAAAGTTGAATCAAACCAGATTCGTTCATCTACCAATCAGTTTATAAAGCAGATTCTCGAGAAACTTGATGGCACATTTGGATCAAGCTATACCCTATGTAAAGATTACTGGGTTGAATGGTTCAAGGACTATCAAAGAAGTTGTATTGGTATATCATTGAACCTGTACAGTGAAGGTCAAACCAACGAGTCACATACTGTTTGCATCGAGACTGAGAGATTTCACAGGTACTTCCCTGTTGTCAGAGTTGTCAAAAAGTGATCCGCATTCTCTCATACATATCTTAACGAGTACACGACCCCCATACAATGATGATAGACTTCAAGTCGTAGCCCTATACATAGTCACGTGTTTCAGCATAATAACCCTAATTAAACACCCGAACACCGCAATCGAGTAGCCGCCGACTCTTTCTGGAGCCCTCAGAAAAGACGCCCGTTCGCGAAGCATCACCCGCGTTACGTCAGCAAATTTCCTAGTTAGTTTTCTGGTACGGGCAGACTGAAAATTTTGGTGAGCGAGCGACTCACAATTCACAAAACAAAACTTTCCTAGTACAACAAGCACATACAGTTTTGGAAGAAGTAGTTCAGCAGTTAATCATTAATCCATAATGCCTCCAAAATTCGATCCAACTGAAGTTAAATTCATCTACCTAAGAGCCACTGGTGGTGAAGTCGGTGCCTCCGCTGCTTTAGCTCCAAAAATTGGTCCTTTAGGTTTGTCTCCAAAGAAAGTTGGTGAAGATATTGCCAAAGCTACCACTAAATTCAAAGGTATTAGAGTTACTGTTCAATTGAGAATTCAAAACAGACAAGCTGTTGCCTCTGTTGTTCCATCTGCTTCATCTCTAGTCATCACTGCTTTGAAAGAAGCTCCAAGAGACCGTAAGAAGGAAAAGAACATCAAACATAACGGTAACTTACAATTAGAAGATATCATTGATGTTGCTAGACAAATGAGAGAAAAATCATTCGGTAAAACCCTAGCCTCCGTCACCAAAGAAATCTTGGGTACTGCTCAATCCGTTGGTGCTAGAGTTAACTACAAAAACCCTCATGATATCATTGAAGCTATTAACGCTGGTGAAATTGATATTCCAGAAAACTAGATTCATACTAATGATAATCGTTGTATATTTTTAAAGTTAAGAAAGGGGTTGTGTTTCATATGAGTTTAATTTTTTCACTATTTGGTTCTATACAAGATACCTGTAACATATTTTATGGGTGTTGATTTTGTTTTATTGGTTAAATCTGTGATGTTCACTTGAGGTAATGATTTGATTTATTGTTGATTGTTCTAGAGTTCTTTCATTCAAAAACTGAGAACTTTGTGATTGGGAGAAGGGAGTTCAGTGTATAGTGTCTTTTTTCAGTTTGCCAACACTCTGGTGCTTAGTTCAAATATTGAAAAAGATATTTGACCATACTATGTTCCTATTTTGGTGCAAACGAGAATAACAGCTAATTACTCACCAAGATATGCCTTTTCAGTTTGTCAATTCTTAGAGTTTTGGTTCAACATGCATATGTTGGTCCATTTCAGTTGCTTACATATTCTCCCTTGATCCAATCTATAAAAACAAATCATCAAATCAATCAACAAAATCATTACCCAAAGTGCCACTCACATGCTACTAACCAGATAAGATAAAAGAAACACTTTGTCGCCTGTAAACGTAGACTCTCTCAAATCCAGTTTGTTGAAAGCTGTTCTAGCTTCCTCATCGGGGGTGTTATGAGCGATGGACACTGGCTTAATCGTAAACAAAAAACATCGCTAAATAACTGCCAAACATAAACAACAGTAACAACATCCGTTTGAAAGAGAGAAAATAACCAAAAGAAAGAAAGAAATCATGTCAGACTCGATTGGTATGTCTGGTTGTTGTTGAATCGAATTTCCTTGAGCTATATTGACTAATATCCCACAGATCGTGTTTTCGTAAAGGCAATCTCCACAATAAGGGCATTATCAACAAGAACTGGGTATGGATCACTTCCTAGACCACCAGTGGAGTCGCGTATTCGTCTCTATGGTCTATACAAACAAGCTACAGAAGGGAATGTCGAAGGAATAATGACACGTCCCCAAGGACTGAGACAAGAAGATGAAAGTGCCAGAAGGAAATGGGACGCTTGGAAACAAGAGGAAGGACTTTCGAAAACTGAGGCAAAAAGACGATATATCTCTTTTCTGATTGACACTATGAAAGTATATGCAAGTGGAACCCATGAAGCAAGAGAGCTTTTGTCCGAACTGGAGTACCTTTGGGATCAGATCAAAGATATCAACCCAACACCTTCCCCTCCAATCACACCAATTGCTAGATTTTCCAATCAAAATAGTTTGAGTGGTAGTGTTTATGCTGGATCAATCTATGAGGCATATAATGACAGCACAACTTTTTTACAAGGTGGAAATCCTAGCAATAACAGCGGGACCATACGAAATGAGCTAAGAGATGTTCAATTGTTGAAGAAAGAAGTTCAGCTGGCTCTCAGAAAGATTAACGATGAGCTGAATGTTGTCAGAGGAAGAAAGGAGTACGAGATCAATAAATCCTGGGAATCCCTCAAAAAGTTGGCAGGTTGGTTGTTCAAGTTATTTGGTGGAGTTCTCAAGCGATTGATTGTGGATCTAGTAATAGCACTACTGATTATCAATTGGCTGAAGTATAGAAATGGTATTGACTTGAGATCGAAGGGTTCTGATAAGGGAATAGTCAATAGATTGATTTGGGTTGTTTTCAGAATTCTAAACAAGGCCAATCTGTTAAGCTTCAATAGAGTGACCGTCAACGTTGACTGAATGCATCTACACTAAGTTATAACGATATAATACTAAAGACAATATAGGTACTACCATGTATTGTACATGAGCTTGCGAATATATCTCACGACTTAAGTTAGTACAAGCAGATCAGTGATCATGAACCATTATAATATCTGAAATTGAACCAAGAGTGGCTGATTAAAAAAAAAAGAACAGTGAAAAATATAAACAAGTGAAAAAAAAGATGACACAACTGTGTCGACATAAACTCATTAAGGCCACTATGGCTAAGAAACTAAACCCAAGCACGAGACACTCAAATGTCTATAAGCATTGAGGACCTCTGTCTCCCATTCAACTATACGTCAAACCAATAAACTAAACACCAAACGACATTGCAAAACCGATATTCATAAAATTTTCTAAGCTCTTTTTGAGGGTAGACTGTTTAATATCACATTATTAACATCTGCAAAATCAATCACAACACCCTTATCTGAACACTTGGCCTTAGATCTTAACTCAGTACATAATCCATCAATGTCAATATCTGAATATTTTGGATGAGCTGTAATTCTATCCCAAATCTCCGTACACTTCATGAGACGGCCTTCTCTAGCAGGTACCACTTCATCTTCAGGCATAGTTAGTCCCAAATCTTCTAATGGTGATTTGGTCTTTGTCGACGTGGTACTCTCAAGTGTACTTAGTGAAGGTGCTGGGTCGTTATTCAGTGCTGTTTGAGAAACTGTCTCAACAATTGGAGAGTTCTTGGATTGAATAAAAAGACCAAATGGGTCATACAAAGATTCCTCTGTTGTAAGAGAAGCAATTGGATCAACCTCAGGCTTTTCAGCATCATTGAACAGATCATCAAATTCATTGTCTGCATTATTCGAAAAAACTAAACTTGGATCGAACGTTCCAAATTGAGATTCAAGATTACCATCCGTTAGAAACGATAATGGATCTTCTTGAATTGAAGCAGATCTTGGACCAGGAGTTTTCATGTTTTCCAGTGGGGTTGAAACTTGAGATTTTGATCTTGGAATTGGAGCTTCTCTTGTACCACAAGCAGAGTTCAAATCATTACAAAATTGATTGATACCTTCATCAAACGTTTCATTGAAGTTGAACTCCTGAATATTGTCTTTGTTACTTCTAAGTTCATTTGTGAAAGACTTCTTTTTGATTTGATTGAACAGAGGGAGCTCACTTTGGTCTTCAGTATTGTAGAGTTCAAATGGAGATGATTCTGCTGAGGAAGCAGTAGATGCGTCCGAAGCAAGCCCGGGTATGTTGTTGGAACTCGAGGTAGAGTGAGCAATGTTGGGACTATTCTTGTTGTATGAGCCTTTACGGCTCCATGGGAATTCAAATGAGAATTGACTGTTTCTGCTATTCATCTCACTCTTGACGGTCGATTCAGAGTCAACACCTGAGAATGTACTCGAAATGTCACTTGAAGGGGTGTCTTTGCTAGAATCATCTGAAATACGATGTTGAGGTTGGGGAAGATTCAAATCACTAACATCTGAAGTACCACGATGCTTGGCTAATTCTGACATCAACATTTGTACCTGCACTCTTAAAAACTCAGCTTCAGTATTAGCAGACTTCTTCTCGTCCTCCAAAGAAGCAATCTTGTCCTCTAGTTCCTTCATCTTCCGTTCTTTACGCTCTCTGAAGGCCCTTTGAGCAGCCCTATTTTGGGCAGTTCTCTTATTCTTTGGTTCGGTATCAATTGGTTTTCTACCAGGTTTGCTTAGCTTTTTGTTGGTCTCCTGTCTTTTAGAAGCAGAGTCTATGGATTCGTCACCCAGCTCTTCAGAAATGTGTCTCTTGTATAAAACCTCAGTCATTGTTGCTATTTATAACTTTAATGATAATGTTTGGTACGATAAAACTTTGATTAGTATTGTGAGATTTCGCTCGACTTGAAGGATATTTGGTTCCTTGATGAAGCTGATTGGTACAAATTCTCTGAACAGCACAAAAGTAGCTCTAAAGTGTTAAAACTGGTGAATATCTTGCAGTTATTGATGGGTGGCAACAATAAACCCCCGCGAAACAGAGTGTAGTTGAGCTGGTGATACAGGGAAAAGGGCAGACAGGACTTCAGATGTACCCGATGATTAGTTCTGTGCTTTCTTGGAGAGATTCAACAGTCCGAACTGGTTGTTGCTGCTGATGACGTGGTTTTTGAACAAGTCTCTGAGCAGAGATGAGTAGAGAAATTCTTTTGCTTTCCAAAAAAGCGCTAGAAAGTAGAAAGCCAGAAACTGAAGCGATGACAAATTCATTCGGATTTCAGCCTGAGCCTGGTACGGCCACTCCGCTGTTTCCGGGAGTCCAGGGTGGTGTCCGGACCGTTTACCCAGAGCTCATCCGTCGGACTTCTGCCTGGTTGGTCCTTCTAGACTCAGATGATTTCTTCCAATAAACATCACTACGTTGTAATTAGCCAATATTGTTTGACAATTCACGCCAGTTAACTGTTTACATATATGTATATACACACTCAATCTTTAGATTAGTTTCTCTAGTCCACGGTAAGCTTTCTCCTCAATCACGCCAGAATTGTACAGATACAGATGGATCTTCTTCACGAGCACAATAATATCTTTAGGATCAAGGTTTGATACAATCAGTTGCAACACCATACCAACATTGAATCTGTTGGTACTCAAAAAAGTCTCATAGTATAGGTATGCGAATGATCCCATGATGAACTGACAATCAATCCGATCAGTGATACCACCATGGCCTGGAATGGTATGGCCGAAATCTTTGACTTTGAATGTTCTCTTCAATCCACTGGCAAAAAAACCTCCAAATGGAGCAATCAAAGAGGCAAAAGTTGCAAATGCCAATGAATGGAAATATATAGGTTTGATGATCAATTTATCATACCCTAAGTTCTCAGAAATAACTGGTGGGATTCTGAATTCTTGTGGCAAGAAAATTGGATTAACATCACAAGATATTAATGAAAAAACATTATCTCTTAGATCTTGAACAGGACAGATCAAGTAGTTATAACTTGATAAGACTTTGGCCAAAATAATTCCAATGATTGAAGTTAAAATCCATGCACCAACAAATCCTTCAACAGTCTTCTTTGGAGAAATTGCAATCAACTGGGTCTTACCAAATGTAATACCACACAAATAAGCAAATATATCATTAGAGATGACCAATAAAACAGGCAATAAGAACCATATTAACCCATTGAAGATATTATTGATAATCAAATGAGCTTGGAAAACAACCAATAATAGAACCATATGAGTGATACATAATTGGGCAAATTGAAATCTGTAATGATCTTTTTTCAAAGTTGTAACAAAAAACACAAACCCAAGAATATATAACCAATAACTAAAGAATTTATGATGATTTGCCAAAGGTGTTAGGAATTGATTAGTGAAGATCACATGATTGAAAAAATGAATAGCTGTTTCCCCATCCAGATAATAAATGGTAGTGAATAGGAAATACCAATTCAGAGTCTTGGTCAAAGCTAGGTTTTTCTCTTTTGATGACACGGAAGCAACACTGATACATTCTTTAAATACCAAGACTTGGCATACAAAGATCAATAAAACCGTCCATATTTGACCCAATGATAATATAGCAACGAATCCAAGCAACATCACAATTGTCCATATTGATCTGACAATGAAATTTTGTTTTTTCTTTTCATGCTCTGTGATTGTTGAAGGTACGGTATTTGTAGGCACTTCTTTTGTAGACTGAACATTCCCTACTTGTTTACTGGCAGAATTAACCCCAGATTTACCATTTCTTGTTCTCCGTTGAGACATGTTTTGATTTATTATTGCCCCTAAAGTGTATCAATGAGAAATTGAAGGAATTGAAGGCTTTGCAGAATGGCTGATACTGTCAGTGGGATGAGTTGAATGCGTGCAGCAACGTGATTAACAATTGGATGAAGGATCGGTGTGCAACAGAGAATTGAGTTGCCTTCTCTCTGGAAAAGATAACAGGTTTGGCAACGGATGATGAGAATTTTTATAATTGTTCTTCTTTTAGCGACAACCGAAAAAAAAGATTTGGATGGGAAAGAAAGAAAAAAAATAGCATGTGACTCGATTACGTAATAATGTTAACTATAATGATATCCTCACAATTGCAACTAGACAGTGGATAGCACCTCAATCACTTCGAGAATCTCTTTGAAAGCAGTTGAGTCTGGCTGGTTCATGACTATCTCGATGGATTTTCTCTTTACTCGGTTCAATGTCTGCAATGTGTAGCTGAAACTGTCGGTTTTTTCAAGAAACTCCAATGCAAATGCTTTGATCTGATCATCTTGTGTTCGTTGCTTCAAAATTCCCAGTAGAGTCTTATCATTGATGTTTGTTCTTAAGGAATGTATTATAGGGAATGAGAACTTCCCTTCCGAGATATCCTCACAAAAGCCCTTGTTGTGTCGTAGTTTCTCACTCTTCAGATTCATGTAGTCATCTTTGATCTGATATAAAATTCCCAATAGATTAGCCAATGGAACAAGTGACTTCTCACCTTTTTGTGTTCTTTCACTGAACAACTCCATTAATCTCACTGATAATCTGAAAAGGCCACCAGTTTTGTTCATCACCATATTTATGTATTGTTCTTCATCAGGAACAAGTAGATTATCTCTCCAGTATAGATCTAAACTTTGACCACGATGTAGGTTCAATAGCTCTTCATTGAACAGTCTGATTATCTGACCTTCATCGGTGGTATCTCCCAATTTGAGCAGTTCTTCTAAAGCTTTAAAATAGATATAGTTTGCTGAGTTGATTGTATAAGGAGCCCCATATATCAAATGTGCAGTTGGTTTGCCTCTTCTCAAATTAGAGTCATCTTCTATGTCATCAATCAGCAACGAAGCAGTATGTAGCATCTCAATGACTTTAGATATTACTGCAAGTTTATGATTCGGAATCCTGAGTACTGAGTTGAACGTTCCAATAAGTAACGTTCTCAATTGTTTCCCTGGTGCACTAGATAGGTAGGAAAATGGACCCTGTATTAGCTTCAGAATGATAGTCAGTTCCTGAAATTTATAAGCGGAGAATAGAAAATACCTACCTGTTCATCAGCTTCTGTCCATTGTGGTTGCTCTATGAGCTTATCAAAGTTTATCTCCATTGTGAGTGTGAAATACAGATGATGGGTCCTAGGCTAAACGAAGGTTATCTATTTGCTTGTTTTGTGTCTAAACTTCTTGAGTATAGTGCTTGACGTTCTTACCTAGAGTTCCGGTGTATGTCACATGATATGCACGTGCATATACCCTCGTATCTGTGCACTAGGCGAAAGTGACAAAAAGAAATTTAATTATGCCATAAAAAGAAACGCGAGGTGACACCAAATTTCTAACCACAATTTTCATAAGGGAGCTGAAAACAAAACAAAATTTTCCTTAGATTGGCTCTCTTTCAGTTCTTGTTCTTTTCTCAAAAAGCTGCTGCTCGCCACCACCCGCCAGACAAATCTCTCCGATCCAACATGCCTGCGCACAACAGCCATCAGCTGCTCTCTCCGGGGGACCCTCTCGATCTGACGTCCGGTGCATCGCCAGATGACTCCAATAAGCACCTCATAGCCAAATCTGAGGTGTTTTGCCGCAACAACGAAGATACACCATCAAATGGCTTAGCTTCTCCAATTGCTGAATCGAAAAGCGCCCTGGGAAGGCTTCTACTATCGCGCTCCATCGCATCATCAACTTCCTCCCTCAACACCCTCACGCTAACTCTCACTAATGATTCTAATGACAATTCCCTCTTCTCTAATGTCCAATCCCAATCTCCAGCCACCATCAGCCAACAGTATCATAACACATCTCTCACGAACGACTATCTCCATAAAACTCAATTCAAACCGCTCACTACATCCATACTGAAACCAGGAGCCCGTTTTGTTGGTTCACAACAATCTGGTAGATCTACGTATGAAGTTGAGGTTGAATTGAAATACGTTGACTTGTCAAAATCCTATATGAATGGATATTTGAAGATCCAGGGCTTGACTGAATCACATCCGGAAATCATCACATTTTTTGAAAGTGAAGTGGTGTCTGACAGATATTCGTTCTTCACTGATGATCCAACATGGGGTGCATCAAATGAAATCGACATTCAACATTGGTCAAAATTTCCTAATTGGAAGAATAAACTACCAGCAAAGAAAATCATCAAAAGAAGTTATATACATAAAGACTACATGAAGTTTGAAAATCTTTACATGAGGTGGAAAGAAAAGTTTCTTGTTCCAGATCATAAAATTGACAATATTGAAGGTGCCTCGTTTGCTGGGTTCTATTATATTTCATTCAATCAATTAACAGGTAACATAACTGGGCTCTATTATCATAAGAGTTCAGAGAAGTTTCAACAATTGGAATTGTCATTCATTCCTGACAATGGTGTTTCGGGGAACTATCAGTTTCAATGAAGACTTATTGTCTAATCAATGTCACATTTTCTTGGCTAAGCGCATTCATAGATTTTAAAGAATGGGATCTCAAACCTTTCTCTTGAGGTTCACAATCCAAGATGTCATCAATAAAAGAAGGACACTGTCAGCTCTAATCACTAGTGTTTCTTAATTCACTGGAACTGTCTGTTCTAGTTTAGTCTCTGCGTTCATGATCATGCAGCTCTGGTTTTTTTTGTTTTATTTGTCTGGTTTTGTGTTCTTCTTGGGCTACTACATAAACTGTGTACACATATAGCGATGTTCTCACTGTCATTTCAATACCAAATCTTCATCATCAATGTATATTTGTTAAGAGACGTAGTAGAGGATGGTCATAAGTTATAAGCACGTGACTTCTGCTCTGTTTTCAGTAACTTCCCAATTTGGGAGTTTCTCAATATTTTTCTTACTTAACAAATTTCTAAAACATAACAAATCAGATGGAATCATTAATTTCTCAACTTTGGCCATTTGCACAAGTGATAATCTCACTCAGAAGGTACAACAACAGCTTGAGAGAATGACAGACCCCCTTATAAGTCGGACCCGATTGATGCAGATCATAACGGAGGAGTTAACCCGTTCTCAGCAGAGCCAGGAAGGCGTTGGGACCATGAAGCTGATCGGTCTTTCAATCCAATCGATATCACCAGAAGCTATTGAACTAATCAGAGAATCAGTCGAAAGACTGAGTCTCCAGAACAATCTCATGAGTTCTTTGCCTCAGTATTTCAACAGACTGGATAAGCTTCGATATCTGGACATCCATGATAATAAGTTCAATAAGTTTCCTGATATCCTAACGAAAATGAATGATCTGGAGATCTTAGACATCAGTTTTAACGATTTGGTTGACTTACCTTCAGATATGGGATCTTTGAAGAATCTCAAAGTTCTCTCCATCAAGAATAACAAGTTTGAAACAATTCCCAAATCAATATTATCCATTAAGAATCTGAAGATCTTAGAGATCGAAAACAATCCCTTGAAACCGCATATTCAGAATTTTATTGGGAACATCACATACAAAGAACACTCCCAAGAATGGCTACAAGAGATCAAGACTTTTCTTTTGACCTCAGATGATGAAGCGGAGGATCATGCCTCTTCACCACCAGAGATCTTCCATGATGTTCAAACAACTATAGAAGGTAAACCATTACATCAACATTTGGAAAGATCAAGGAGTACATCAGAGAGCTATGTTAGTTCAAGAGCTGCTAAACGTATGGGATTCATAATAAAAAGACCAAATCAAGACCTGACAAATGACACCATCAAAGAGCAACAAGAAACACACCCACCTCCTATCTACAACACTTCCATACCAGATAATAAGCGGAATAGATCATTCTCGACATCCACAGTCACATTGAACTCAACACCAGTACAGCCAAACTCCAATCTTGAATCTCCTGCAAGTACATCCAACTTCACCACAGTCTCGCCTTCTGTCCCGGAGAGACTTGATCTCCCACAAACGAATCGTTCCAATGACTATTTCAAAAGATTATCAACACTTCCAGAAGAAACAAGATCAGAATCTACTCCATCCACTACACAATTACCAACCTTCAAGATTATTGAGATTTCAAGAAAGGTCCTTTTTGCTATCAATGAATTCACCACAACTTTAAAGAAACTGAACAGTTTCTGCTCACAAAAACAAACTATTGTTGATATTGTATCGACACTTTACTCATCAAAGATTGAAATTGAACATCTTGTTGATAGTCTGGAAAGAACCGAAGAGAAACACAACGCACAGGTTGTTGAGAGCGTTTCCTTTGATGAGGTTGTTAAGAACGTTACAGCCACAGTGGTCGTTTTTAAGAAACTGATAAGATTACTCCAGTCAAATTTTGAAAATTATGTCAAAAACACTGATGTCTGTTTCATTAGAATGTTGTTTATGAGTCTTTTCTTGTCATACACTGAGATTTACAATGCTTATAAAATCTTAACACCAACGTCGACCTTCACATCCTCATCGGTATCAACAACAACTGCAGCCACAACCACAACCACTTTCACAAGCTCAACCAAGAAAGAAAGAAATCAACTGCCAGCTTTGAGAATCCCAGACCATTCCGCTATTACCATCACTCAACAACAGCTGAATGAGTACAACGAAATTGATGACGAACTTTATGAGTCTTTATCTAATGCTCTCCATATTTCCAATCAAGTCTATTCTGAATTGAACAACTCACTTTCGGCAAGTGCTTTATCAAATGCAAATTCAGCAATCACCACCAATCAGCCCTCAAATATATCAAACAGTGGGGGTTCTGTGGAAGATTTTAGCCCGACTGTCATCTCCCGAATTAGAGAATTGACTTCGACATGTGTGGTATCCATGGAACTGAATAAAAAAATAAGACAGAAATTATCACTAAGGGATGAAATTTTTCCAAACAATGGTATTCAAGAGAAGAAGAAGTTTTACGATGAGATTAACTCTTATCTGAAGTCAATTATCTCCATTTTGGGACTGACCAAGGCAATCATGAATGAGAGCTCTATATTAAATGAGGTTAGACCTTCGTTATCAAATCTAACAAAGGCAACCAAAGATGTCACAATCATGCTAGAAGTGAGCTCATATCGTCTCATCAACGACTCGTTCAGCACTAATAACAGTATGGCATCAGCTACGCCCTCTTCAAACAATACTGTCCCTCAAAGTGCTACAATTCAAACACCAATGTTGACTTCAATTCCATCAGTTATGTCCATTCCTCAAATGAATACCAACTTCATTAATATCAACAGTGCAGCTGCTTTGACAAATAATGCACCTGGACAAAACAGTTCAAATATTGCATTACCTACCTCTTCAGTGAACACACCTGCTGTTACATCTAGTTATAACGGTAATATGGGATCGAATCCTTTTGAGATTTCGATGATGAATAATATGGAAAATGGAGATTGATATGAGAATTCGGCATTTTGTATTCCAAGGGATTTCATATATAGATAGAATACATGAGTTATGAGGTGGATTGAATTACCGAAAAACTAGTGTCTACGTCATTTAAGGCCATCATAGAACTAAAACTCCAGACTCATTACTAGCAAACTAGAAAATCAAAATCAAAAAAAAGGAAAACCAAAAAGAACAAACCGTACTAACCAAACTTGTAACCCACACTCCTCTCGTTCTTCTGTTGAAAAACTTGAGGTCTATCTTGTGCTGTAAACCAGACCTTCATCAAGCATCAAATGACCTTCAGTAACTAATCCATCAATACCAGCAAAGAATTCATTCTCGGTAAATTGTTCTTCACCATCAACTTTCTTGTTAACTTCTTCCAATAATAACTCTACCGGACAACCATCATCTGTTTGGAAAATTGGGGATGATCTCATCAACTCTGCAATCACTTTTGATATTTTCTTGTAGCGATCTTTAGATATGGTGTTGTTTTGTTCGGTGGATCTAGAAGCTCCTAATGGAGATGACTGAGGTTGTTGTTGTAGTGGTGGTGGACGAGCAGGGCTTGATGGTTCTTGAATGTTCAAGTTCTCAATCAACTCTTCTGGATGTTCTTGGGTTTCTGTTTCTTGTGTCTCCTGAGTTTCTTGAGTTTCCTGAGTTTCCTCCACAGGAACGAAATCATCAAATTGATGTTGAGAAGAAGGAACTGCTTGACTGGATCCTTGTCTGACTCTTTGATCAGCTCGCTGACTTGCTCTCATACTTCTTTGACTTGCAGCTGTTGGCTCTTCGTCTTCGCTTTGTTCATCTTCGTCTTCACTCTCACCATCTGGTCCATCATGTTCAGCTTGCTTCTTCTTCTTCTTTGGGTTTGCAACAACTTCCTTGAATAGAGCAAATCTCAACAGTTCAGCTGCAACTGTAGTATCTTTCATTTCAACAGTTTTACTTAAGCGAACTTTTGCATGAGCAGAGGCCAAACGAATCAATGTCTCCAAAGTACGAGCAGTAATTGGAGTGGTTTGTTTGCCATCATTTTGAGAATTTCTCAATTGGGAGTAAATTTCAACAATATGTTCAGATGCATTAGTGGTCAAAACTGGTTCTATACGATTTTTGGCATATTGAACATATTTTCTGATGAATGGGATTGAAAGAATCTTATCTTTTCTACTCTTTCTTCCAGCATTCAAGGCAGCAATAGCACCAGAGTGTAATAAAGGATCCAGTTTTTGGAAAACTGGCTGTTCTTCAGCTGCTTCAACATCACCATCGGCATCAAGTTTTTCATTCCCAATGGCCAATGATAAACCGGAATCTTCTCTGACTGGCTCCCCTTCAGCATATCCAGCTGGGATGTATCTATGCGTTCTCAACATGTGTTCAGAGATTGAACGATCTCTGTTGGTATTGACATCATCAGTAACGATAAACAATAAATCAAAACGTGACAAAAGAGAATCTGGCAAGGCGATATTTTGATGAGGATCTTTATGAACATCATATTGACCATACACTGGATTTGCAGCAGCAATAACAGAACAACGAGCATTCAGAGAGGTATGTATACCAGCTTTGGCGATTGTGACGGTTTGTTGTTCCATGACTTCATGAATGGCAACTCTATCAACATCGGACATCTTATCAAACTCATCAATACAGACAATACCTCTATCAGCTAACACCATTGCACCTGCTTCTAACCTTCTTTCACCAGTTTCTTTATCTTGCGTAACAGCAGCTGTCAAACCAACCCCAGAAGAACCTCTACCTGTGGTTGCAATAGCCAAGAAAGCTGTGTTCAAGACAAATCTCAGGATTTGAGATTTGGCAGTGGAAGGATCACCAACCATCAATATATTGATATCACCTCTCAAATGGGACCCATTCTCTAGATTTTTCTCGACACCACCTAATAACATCAGCAAGACTGCTTTTTTGATCTGTTCGTGTCCATAAATAGAAGGAGCTAATGATTGCGACATCAGCTCGAAAACATCTTTTCTTTTGGAGATCTTGTTGATATTTCTAATATCAGTATCTGTGATTGTTTCTTTAGCACCAACACCAGTGGATCTTGCGTGCAAAGCATAGACGGAATTAGCCAGGATGACAGTTTTGAAAGATGAGGTTGCATTACCAGCACCACCGAGAGATCTGTAAACACCGACAATTTGAACACGATCACCAGGTTTAACAGTATCAACTAAATCATCATTCAACACAATCTCCAAAGATCTAGGTAGCTGACCAGCAGGTGCTCTCTCTGGCATTTCTTGAACTGTGATAGTTTGATGATCTTTATATGTTGAGTAACCATATTCGGTTGTCAATTTGTTCCCATCTGGATCTTCAGTAGGATAAACTGGGGGAGTACTTATCGGATTGAATGAGGTAGTATGATCTGCAAAATCCCTTGCATGGAATCTGTTGGCTTTCTCACTATAATGGACAGATCTCAAAACTTTAGGATGAACTAACGAGGCTCTGGTAACAATACCTTCTACTGAAATCAATTTGGATAAGTGTGTGGATCTGATAGTTCTTGGAGAAACATTGTGATGACCAAAAGCACCTCTGAATGATAGGTAGAACAAATCTTGATCCGTTACCTCTTTGAAAGCTGGATTAGTTGGGTCATAGACTGCAACTATGTTGTCTCTCAATGCTCTTTCAAAAGCTGGCAGATACTCCGCAGGCTCATTCATCAATCCGTCCCACATAGTTCTGTCAAACTCTCTCACATCGTCAATAGTTACCAACAATCTCCTTTCACCACGATACAACAATTCTCTAATGGCCTCTCTGTAATTTGTTTGACCTTCTTCATCATCCAGGAATTCCTGGAAACGACGGACACGATCACCGAAGATGGCATCGACAGTTTCATTCACGTCCTCCATTGTTATTCTCTCTGTTGGATGGGTGATTGGGCTAAGTTCTTAGAGGAGTTGAAAGGAAATAAACAAGTGTTTTTTCTCTGAGTTGGTGAAAGATCTCGAAAATTTCGTGTCATTTTTTTTTACGCGTTTTGGCGATGCAGCTAATTCAATTAAACTTCCAAATCGGGAATATTCGTTTGGTAATTTATCCAAAACGGAACATTACCGCATGTGGTATAATTACTTCCGACTGTATACCCTCGGATATCAATTGAGCGATACCCTTCGAAGAAGCAAGCCATAAACAATTCCATCTCCAGTTTCGCTCCACTTTGAAACGATAGTGTACTGGGGATAATGCCGTGATCCTATAGGCTGTAATATGTCCGGGTTCAAAGATCTAACGAAGAGGTTTGCTTACAAAGAAACTGGCTCTGCAGCTCGAATAAAACCACAGATCATCCAAAGATCAAAGCCAGTCAAAGCAGAGATCACATTCGACAAGTATAAAGATCTTGTGCCGTTACCAGACATACTGGCCCAAAATCTGAAGTTGGTATTTGTCGGATACAATCCAAGTATAAAATCATCGGCGGTTGGTCATAGGTTTGCTCATCATTCGAATCAATTTTGGAAGTTGCTTTTTGAGTCAGGTGTGGTTGATAAGAAGTTGACATACCATGATGATTACTCAATGCTTGAAGATTATCAGATAGGATTCACTGAATTAGTCAAGCGTCCCACCAAGAGTGCTGATGAGATACCCAATGTAGAAATGAGAAGAAACGTTCCTCTGCTCATTGAAAGAATTGATAAATTCATGCCTTTAGTTGTCTGTATAGTTGGAAAGGGAATTTGGGAGCATATACTACGTTTTAAGGGCTTAAAACAGAAACAATTTGATTGGGGTTTACAAGATATTGATCAATACAAGATATTCAAAGTTTCCCAAGTCTTTGTTGTTCCTTCAACTTCTGGATTGGTCAGAATTCCAAAAGAAGAACAACTAAAATTATGGAAGCAATTGAAATCATTAATGAGCCAAGTTGATTTGGGACTAGAGTCATGAATAAATAAACAGATTAATGGTAAATCATTAAATAAATAAATAAATGAATGAATAAATAAATAAAAAAAATAAATAAGTAATTATTGGCATAGGCTTATGCTCAAAGTGATGAGTTATTAGTTTGGTTTCCAAATTTTATCTCTCTCATCATAAACCTCCTTCAAAATCTCATGGGATAAGGGTTTCTTGGGATCATAAGTTCCAATCCACTTGACCGCAAGTTCATCAGATGCAGCTAAAACTTTATCAAGCTCCTTCTCATTCGCACAATATCTCAATCCCAGTTGGAAAAACAATTCTTTTTGAAACTTCAAACAATCTTGATATAACACCATCTTAGCTGCACAGCCGTCTAGTTTCTCAGTCAACCTCCCATTTGTAATACAGTTAACATATTCGGCTTGAAAGTCAGCACAATTCACACCTGCCAGTTCAGATTCGTTGTATATCCTAGTCGGTTTATTGGGAAACTTGAAGCTGTTTTCTTGTGACTTGAGATGGTAGAAGGAGACTAAATCATTTGGCAACTCTTGGACTAAATCCTGTTCCAGTTTCAGTTCGTCAAAGGCTTTGTTTTCTGTGGGATTGTCATCTTTGTGATTGAAGAACCAACCCATTGCGTTGTGTGGTTTCAGAACAGAACTGAGCTTCTCGTTTTTTGTGCAAGTTGTAAACTGCTTTTATTTCATGACTTTGTTTAGTTGTTTTTACCAGTTTTTGTTCCTCGGCGCGAAAAGAGAAATCATTACGTAATTCAGCACTTGTAGATGACATAAGCAGATAACTATCTATTCAATCTGGCCTTGGTTGATGAGTTCTTGCAGACTCATGCTCTGCACCATCTCCACCAGTCTCTCGTCGTCGATCTCGCTGTTCACGAAGCGTGAGTCAATGGAGTCCTGCAGCATCTCACCGTTTTTTGGTGGTAGGACATCAAACTCATATATCTCATTGTTCTCCCACACTTCTTTTGGAATTTTGGCCATTATCTTACCTTCTCCAGATAAGATGGCGAATCTTAGGAAATTCAATGGGATCACACCATCTTGAACCGGGTGAACCTTGACATCCTGAGTGATGAACTCCAATAACGAATCATGTAGGAATTTACGGTCTTTTGAATCGTTCCAGATTATTGGGGCTCTCATCAGATAAGCCTCAGTGGATAATTCAGTCTCTTCACCAACATTCTCAAATATTGAGTAGTTCTTCAATGGAATATCATCAACCAATCCTATGGTTTCTAATAATTTCAACCCGACATAAGGATGTTTGATATAAGCCTCTTTCAATGCCATCTTAGCATTTACTTCATCACCTAGTTTCAAATGAGCCAAACTTGTTGAATATGCCAGACCAGGGGTGAACCATTTGGTATATGTTCTAACCAAAGGAGATCTAACAAATTCAATCAGATATCTATGTTCGTTTGACAATAAAGCATAGAAATCAATGAAATATCTCACACCCAATGGATCCTCATCTGGACACAAAGCTAATAGAACTTTACAATAAGTTAAAGCAGTGAAGTAAGTACCTTTTTTGGTCAGCACTTCAATGTATCTGAATAAAGTGAGATAAAATTGACGATTCAAATAATAATGGAATGGTAATCTTGTTAACCCATTCGTCAAATCAAAATTAGCTTTGAAACCTCTATCAAATACAAACAGCGCTCTCTCAATAAGACCATTGCTATTACTTTTATCACCTTGTCTGATTAGGATTAAAGCAACTTGTAGAATGGTTTCCACATGATATGGGTATTTAGATAAAAGTGCCATTAAGTTCTCATGATTTGGATGCAATACCACCGATGAGTAAAACTGTGAATTTGCAATTTTTGATTCGATGCCTCTTTCAAACTTGTAATAATTGATACCGTTCTTCAACAACTGTTTAACCTCATCTCTCAAGACATCTTCCCAATCTTCACTCGTTTCAAGTTTCAACTGTAATAACTCTTTGAACTCAACATCATCCATTGACAGGTCTTTTTTATTGGTTGGTATCCAGTCATCTCTAATCTTCGTCAATATCAACTTTCTTGAAGTTCCAGGAATTGATCTTCGATCACGACCACCCCAACCTCTAACCAATTTTGAAAGTTTCTTGATCTGTTGAAGCTGTTCTGGTGGAATAGCCGTTGAAGTTGTTGAGTTTGCATCCTCAATTGCTTCGGCAGATAAGTTTCCAAACAAGTTTTTGAATTCATTATCGGGATCAAGATCTTTCAAATTGACTGATAGTAATTTAGCACATTTCAACTGTTTCAGAGGTGTAAAATATGAGAAAGATTCATCAAGAACATCATGACTTATAGTATCTGGGTCTTCAGTATCCTCATCTTGATATACTGCTGTATCAACAGTTCCCTCCTTCTCTCTTAGTTCCTTTAAAATCTGATCCAGCTCATCGTCATTGTCATCATTAACACTCTCTTCTTTCTGTAACTCTTTCTTCTTATTTTTGTTCTTGTTCTTCTTGTTCTTGTTCTTCTTCTGTGCTTTCGTCTTCAAGACAACTTTTGGTTGGTCTGCCACTACCTTTTCCTCTTCTTTTTTATGTTCACTCTCATCATCATCAGAGTCCTGGTCAGAGTCTTTGTCTTCATCTTCTTCATCTTCATCATCAGCACCCATCAATGCAAACAAATTGGCTGTTCTTTTTGGCTGATGATAAGTCTGTTCCTCCTCCTCATCGCTCTGCACAAGCTCGAGGTCGTTTTTCTTGTTCAGTCTCCGCAATGCACGTGAACTCATCACTGAAATGTCTATACTGATGAGCCAAAATACTGGCTCAAAATGGTAGATTCCTGGACATATTGAAGCAAAACGCTTCTCAGTTATCATTCCGAGCAAGAAAAAACGTGACTTCCGGAAATCGATACCCATAACAGGAAATTTTCGCGCTATAGTTGAATTTAATTTTTTTTAGTCAAAGCTCATCTCATCATGTTAAGATATTGATCATTCAGTTTTGTTACTGGGTTCACTCCGAGAGATTCCACCCAATCATACTCATTTCAACATAACCTCTTTCACATAATGGGGTCTCATAAGAAAAAAGCTGAAAAAAAGAAGGATTTTCAAGTAAGTTTCCTGTGCATTCACATGTTTAAGTCTCTAGTTAAACTAACCAAGATCTTTCTTACTATAGAAAGCCAAATTGAAAGTTGGTAAATCCAAGCTAAAACCAAACAATTTCACAGATACTTCCTTCACTGCAAAGACCATCTCACTTCCAAATCAATCGATCAGTACAAAAGCCAGTTTGGATGTGGATCAAGATTTAATAAAGAGATTGTCATTGCTGAAACATCCATCTTATCAGACCAGAAAAGAAACACTTATTTACATCACAAACCATTTAGATCATGCTAGTTTATCCACCTATAAACCAATCATAACCTCGATTCTACCGTTGATATTGGACCTGAATTCCCTAGTTAGAACTGCATTATTGGATTTATTCTTAGCCATCTCAAAATCGTTGCCAAACTTGATTGAACTACATACAAACTCCATCATCCTTTTCATACATACTGCAATGACACATATCAATCAGCCTATCAGATCAGACTCCATAAAGTTTCTGAATTATTTGATTCAATTTGGTTCAGATTTGATAATCAGAACATATTGGATCAAGACATTGAAGAATTACTTCAGTTTACTGAATTGGAACCTAATTGATACTAAACAATCGTTATCATTGGCTGTCAGTACCTCCTCCGTCTTAAGTAAATCCAAGTATAAGAAGGATGCTTTGGAATCTTTGGCTAAGTTCATCAAGTTGGGAATAACTGATCCAAACGAGTCTAAAGAGTTCAACGTCTTGACTATACATCCCTTGACAGTTAAATACCTTGTTCCTACAACTTCAAAACCATACCAGCATCTAAATCTTTTCACCAGGACCTTGAAATTAGCCACAAACAAGAACACAGTGGATACTACACTTGATTTGAACTCTATAAACTGTGAAGATTTCAGAATAAGAATCAAGATACTGAAAGATTTCTTCAACAAGCAAATCATCAAAAACTGTGATAATCTGATTAAAGAAGGTGGAGAAATCGGGAAAGGAGCCAGAAGTCTGGTTGCATTGGTGGAAGAGATTGATCAGAAGAACGACGATGAATAGAGAGCACTTTTCCCCTAATAAATCGGGCTTTAGTGCCGAAGTTTATGTATATTCTAATCAAATGTGACAAGATGCCCTTTGTTTACAAAAACAGGTAAAAAAAAAACAAAAATATGAAATTTCACTAAATAAAAAATCCGATGCAACAAAAACAAATCTCATCAAGTTTTGTCTAATTTCAAAAGCACACAAACTAATTGGAGCTGATTTGCGCTGCCAAATGAACGAGCCAATCCCTCAGTTGGATTCATTGTCGCTCGATGACCAAAACTCTCGAGATTCTCACCGTACAAAGTCGCTGAATGCGTCCTCAGAAGAAGAAGAATCCATCATCCTGGACAAAACTTCAAACCTTTCCATAAGTGATCCCTCCCCAAAATCAAACATACCATCGATATCACCATTCCACAGACATTACCCTTCTGTCCCTTCACCTTTGAGAACCGCGTATACTCCTTCTTCTTTAGACAATGATGTTGAAATGCTGGATAGTGAAGAACTCGAGGCAAGCGATTTGATAATGGAGGATGTCTCTGATCATGACGAGAGTTTTACTGAAAAATTTACCAAAACCACATCTTTGATCCTATCCCCAACAATACTAGGTGCTCGAGTCGCCACTTCATCTCCCATGAACTCACCACATCGTGTCAATCTGCTAGAAAAACTGAAAACGGTTGAGAATGATGACAGTATTGACTCCAACTTGGATACTGATGAAGATGATGATACTGAGTCAAATGCATCAAATGTATCAAGCTATCAGGAAACCAGCTCGGTAGCATCGATCAAACAGAGAAACAAACCTACAAAATCTTCTAGTCTATCCAAATATGTTGTTACTCATGACGATGAAGAAGACACCACCATTGAGGAAATATCGACGGAATTCGATACCTCTGTGGATACTACGAGTTCGGGACATTTCCAAACTCCAGCTGTCCAAAGATCCTGGGGGAATCAACCCATTCAATTACAAATGCATCATCATCATTATTATCCTCCAACTCCATCCTCTGCTTATTCCAACGATTCTGAATCGTTATTACCTGCACCATGGTCTAAAGCTGCAAAACCGAAAGCTCCAGCTCCATACTTAATCAGTTCATACCTTCAGTTGCTCTTCAATGCAATCACATCAGGAATCATCCTTTACATCCTGATAAGTGCTATCAAGACTGTGAGATCGGACATCAATGCTAAAATTGAGGAACATCAAACCAACTTGATCATAGAGATTCAATACTGTTCCAAAAGTTATTATGAGAACAAATGCCAACCGGAAACTAGAGTAGCAGCATTGGAAAGAATGTGCATTGATTGGGAAAGATGTATGAATAGAGATCCTAATGTCGTTGCCAGTAAATCCAGTGTTAGTGCAGAAACTTTAGGAATCATCTTGAACTCATTAATTGAACCAATCGGTGCGAAGGCTATAGTGGTGTTTGTCTTGGGATTTATCGTTTGGAGTTTCACAAGTAACTTCATATTTGGATTTGTGAGGGCCAAGTCTTATTATGGATGGAGTAACAGTGAACAGCAGCAGCAGCATCAGCAGGAACAGCAGCAGCAATTGCAAGGCCAATTCAACCAGACGCCGATGAAGGCTATTCAACTGAATGACAATAACCTGAGAAACTACGGTAACAATGAGAACGGCATTGGATGGTCTGACTATAGCTACACGTCCACACCGTCCAAATGAAGGATATTCAATATCTAACTAATCTTTGCATTATGTACAACTGATGAAAGCGTGTTTTTTTTACTCCTAAGACAGTAATAATCGCGGGCACTCTGCATGGCTCGCATATTAACCGAACGCATCCGCGAACTCATTTGCTAAATCAGTCTTTTTTGTTATTAATCGCGATCACTAATATTCTTTCTAAAGGGAACTTCTAAGCAGAGCAAGTCATTGAGCCTGAAGCCACCAGAACGATGTCCACTGCTGTCCCCACCAGGAAACATCGTAGGCTGAACAGATACTTTCACTGGTACAAGCTTATACGGTGGGAGGGTCTCCTGAACTGTGTTATTGTACCTCTTTTGGGCATTTACCTATCATTTTCCACGCCTCTCACGAGTCAGACACTCAAATTTGCCATTTTTTACTATATCTTGACCATCAACTCCATCCAAGCTGGTTATCATAGACTCTGGGCCCATAGATCATACGTTGCATCGCCTATCATCAAGCTCAATCATGCCTTTTGGGGATCAAGTGCTGGATTGGGATCAGTGAAATGGTGGGTTAGTGTTCATAGAGCCCATCATAGATATGTTGATACAGAGAAAGATCCACATTCTATCAGAAAGGGATTTTGGTTCAGTCATATAGGTTGGATTTTCATAAGACCACATTTGAAAGTGAAGAATTCCATTAAAGAATGTTTTGGTGATGATTTGACAAATGATACTTTATTGGATTGGCAAGAGGCAAATATATGGGAACTATTCTTACTAACTGGGTTCTTGATCCCAAGTTGCATCTGTGGTATTTTATGGAATGACTACCTTGGTGGGTTGGTTTACGCTGGGATTATCAGAATGATCTTTGTTCAACATGGAACTTTTCTTGTGAATTCCATTGGTCATCTAATTGGCACTCAAATCTATGATGATAGGAAAAGTCATCGAAATAATTGGGTTTTATCTTTTTTGACGTTTGGTGAAGGTTTTAATAATTTTCATCATGAATTTTCTGCTGATTTTAGGAACGGTATTCACTGGTATGAATTTGATCCAATCAAATTTGAACTTATAATCTTGTCTAAATTGGGATTGATCAAAAATTTATACAGGACTTCATCTTCATCCATCAATCAATGTTCAATTCAGTTCCAACAGAAACTGATCGATAGAAGACGTTCAAAATTGAACTGGGGTGTTCCAATCGATCAACTTCCAATAATATCACCTGAAGAGTTTAGGAATTTCGCAAAAGCTGAATCTCCAAACCGTGCATTGATAGCAGTGGCTGGAATAGTTCATGATGTGACGCCTTTTATGAATGATCATCCAGGTGGAATAGCATTGATAAAAACATCAATAGGAAAAGATGCAACCAGTGCTTTCAATGGTGCGGTTTATGATCATAGTACCGCAGCTCATAACTTATTGGCTACAATGAGAATTGCAGTACTCAGTGGGAATACAGAAGAAATCGTATGGAAGCAACAACAACAAGAAAACAAAGATGTTCCATTGAAACAAGATTCTGAAGGTCGAAAGATTGTCAGAACAGGGGAACAAGCTACGATCATCAAGAAACCAATACGAACTGCTGGTGCTGCATAAACCAGAAATATCACAGAGGTAGCATGCTGTCTGTCAGAGATGCACCTACACAAATCTTAATACTTAATATTGTTTAGCTTATGTATTGTAATGAATGGGAAAATTAATGATTTTGAAATTAGTGTATATGTAGGTCACCCGCCCTTGTGTCACGTGCCTTCTCCATCTTTGCACTAACAGTTAGGAATTACCCACAAATTACCACTCATTTGATGTGATCTTGAGAGGCAGGTCTGGTCATGACATCGTGGGGGTCTTCAATGGAGATTTATTCTTTGGAAAACACCCAGATTCTTCTATTAACTGTAAAAGGGTGGCCTCATAATGTTGGCATCAGATGCTGATTATGTAAAATGACATAACTGTGGATTCCCATGGAACAAACATAAGAGCAACAATAGCAAGGCTATATTTTGTATTATTTTTGTATAAATAGTGAGATAATCCTCGTCATGACTTAACACTATGAAAACGATCCATAAATAATTACAATTCACTTTAATAATCATGTCACCACCAATCAAATACTTCTATAAAGGCCACAGCAAAGACTTCGTGATCTTCGTTGAGAGTGAACAGAAGGTTAAAGACTACCTGAAAGACTCTACAATTCCCTTAATTGATGTCGTTGCTGGAGGGTTGAAACTTTATACACCTGAGCATGGACGTGGTGCTGAAGGTATCCTGGATAATCCTTCAAAACAGGAGGTATTGTTAGAGTTTGGAGACAAGAAGTTGGAGGAAATCATTCAGTTAATCCTGAAAAACGGCTCCTCAAAGCATAACTCAAACGTCAATAAGCATAGTTGGGAGTCAACAAACGATAGCAATGGTCGTTTTTCTGCTACCTAATCACCACTCAGGAACAGAGATTTCAAAGCGTCGCCAAATAGCAAAGATGTTCTCCTCATCAACGATACTCTGGTTGCATCCGATCGGTTTGATTTGTTTGACTTGTTTGATAAAAAATGATGTCTCATCGAGTTGGTAGATAGTCTTTCAGAAGTCGTTTTTTTCCTCTTTGCTGATACAGATGAAGGTAGTAGCTCATCACTCCATAAATCTTCCAATAAATACTCGGCCCTAGCTCTCTCTATCTGTTTTACCTGTATAACCTGTAAGTCGCCAGTAACTTGTCCCTTTTTGAACCTTATTGAGCTATAACTTGAGCTGTGGTCATCAATTGTTTCAATTGAAATTGGAATGACTTCCTTGAAGTAACAGCTGTTGAAGATCCCTTTTTCTGATTTACTGGAGGATTTGAACTTATTCAATTTCACATCATATGATAGTATATTGGGAGGTATTATTGTTGAAACGCTAGTTCCTTGTTCTTCATTGAATTTTGAAGAGGAATAGTTCAATTTATATGGACCATTGATTTGATTGATCAATAAGTCAATTTTATCACTCCATATTGAGTATTCGGATTCATCAGAACTAATCAAAAAAATCTCAAAGATTGAGTAGTTGTATTCAAATAATATTTTGAAACTGTTCTCAGATTGATTTGGGTATATTCCACCAGTACTATCATGCATCTCATTTCTGAAAAAGTTCGAGACAGCCAAAGGGATCAAAAACAAAACATCAAACCTACTCATCTTTGTAATTGTTGCCAAAACAAGATGAGTTTTGAATAAAAAGGCTCCAACAACTTGATATTCGATAATTCGATCTCTCCCGACCCATGTGGCATATAAAGAACCAATAAGTAATGGAAGACCCAAGTATTCAACTGGGAACTGTAGATGTGTGGAGGCCCCAAACTTCAAACTTTCAAGGAGAACATTAGCCTTTAGCTTCTCTTGTAACCCATACCTATTAATTTCTTTTATCGAGTAGTCCACTTTAATCGAGCAATCCAAAATTTCTTTGTGACATTCTTCATCTTCTTCTGCTGGTGTCAAATTTGCCAAGGTATCTAGGAATAGCTTATATTTGGCAATCCTCTGAACTGGCTTCTGTATCAATGAGGAGAATGATAAGTCAAGTCTATCCTTTTCATTCTGTGAAGCTTCAAGGAAGTTTTGGAAGCCTCTGGTCAATGTCTGTCCCAAGTTAGGGTCATCTTCCTTTGAGTCCATTAGTTTCAAAACAAAATCATGGACACTGCTATATTCCTGATATAGATAGACACTGATAGCCTTTTTGCTGATCAACTGGGCAACCAAAGCGGCCATCAACGGGGAAGAGTCAGAAATGAGACCTTTGGAGCGTAATGTAAGTCCTGGTGAGCTGAAATCATCTATCTCGGATCTATATGATATTGAGTATAGATTTCTTAAATCGTTCAAGAATGAAACATGAGTAGATATCAACATCTGTAAATATCCCTGAAGCTGCTTGATCGGAATCCCATTATTTCCTTTATTTATGATAGAATCAAGATATATTCCTGTGAGCATCTTCAAGGAACTGATGTAGCTTTCCTCTGTCTCGATGATCTCTTCAATGACCTTAGTCCTACTGAAAGCTTTCCTTGTCAGTGGGGATAATTTGTTGAAATCAACCGCACAGTGTGATAAACATGACGATTTCGAATAGTTTGAGAAAGAATCACCAACAGTACCAATTATCTCATTTGGAGTCTTGGACAACTCAGATGAGATTTTCGTATAGGCAAACTCAACGCAGGAGCTTGGGATATCACTCAAGAAATCCAACCCAGATGAAAGTAGGATGTTTGTTGGACCAGAGTTGAAGTCGTGGAACAAAGGGCTTGTATCTTGATTGGCTAAAATGTTGAGGTTATCTTGATCCCGGGCCACCAGATCGTCCAAACCATCATCGATCTCTGAAGCATCTTGATATAGATGAAGGTCTTGATTGAAAGAAAACTGTTGATGACTTGTGACGACGACAGTCGAATGAGGGTCTGGTTTCCGATTGAGGTTATTCTTAAGATTTTCCAGAAATACATCATCAATGTTTATTAATCCAGAGTTTGAAGATTGGATGGAGCCTTGTGTGGTTGGCCTTGAGGTTTCTGAGATAGGTCTAGCTGAGAGCATTGCACAAAGTTGAATAGCAAATGATATTAGCCAGGACAACGAAAAGCTGAACTTGGAGCTAGATTGAGCTAGTCCAGTCAGACGAGATTGAACCCTCTCGAAAGCTTGTCATTTCTCTGCCCCATCCGAAAACAACCATAGTTTTTGTGTCAATCTCAGTGATATAATCGAGAAGAAACGGAAACAAAACACAAAGCTGTATAGATTTGGAGCGCCGACTAGTGGTGTTTGGATGTTTATGTAATTTCCGCGAACTTATTTGTTATCGCCAGGCGCAGGAAAAACGCTGAAATTGACAATCCAGCTCTGATAAAACATCTCGAGATCATCTGTGCAACTGCTAGACGAAGTGTAAAATGGTGAGTAATTGGATATACCCACTCGGTGTCTGCGTATGGTGGCATTGTTTAGTCACAGTTTCCCTTTCCACTGGTCGAGGGAGGTCTGGTAATGATGAAGTTGTGCACGTTTTGTGAGCAATTAGGGAGAAGAACAACCAAGTATAATGCAGCACAGAGGCATCGAACAAAATTCAGACAAGTACTAACAAAGCTCCAGTCAAATCAATCGGGAATTGCCACTTTACTGAGGGCTGAAAAAGAGGCACACAAAATAGTTGCTGATGCCAGAGCTTACAGAACCAATCGTTTGAAAGCTGCTAAAACTGACGCTGCTGCTGAGATTGCAGCCTATAAACAACAAAAAGAACTCGAATTGAAACAGTACGAAGCTGAACACTCCGGATTGAACGAAACTGCTGACAAAGACGCTGAGATTCAAGTCCAACAAGAGTTAGAATCAATCAAGAAAACAGCTGCTGAAAAGAAGGCACAAGTTGTTAAATTGTTGATTGATGCTGTCACCAACCCAACACCTGAACTACACGTAAATGCTTAAAAGATAATAGAATAATTGGTTCCCTGATTTTGCTGTAGCCAATTCATTATCTCCCGAGCTGAATTATAACATATAATTATATGGTTAATTCATGAGGGAGTTCTCTCTGTTATCCTCGTAATATCGGATAAGAGCAGCAGCTCAGATCAGACAGCTGTCATCTATCTTATAAATTATATCTCCACCCCAGCAAATATATTTAATTAGAATATACGTTACAAAATATACACTAGTCTGGAAAGAAATGCCCCGCGTAGCTCTAATTATATGAATAGATCATGAGCCCAGCTTTAATCGTTTGAATTAATACGGACGTCAATATAAAAAGTGGTGTTGGGGTGTTCAGTTAGGCGTCTCTTCTGATTACATAATTTCGTATAGGTGAAAAATCCCCCGAGAAGTTTGGCTATAATGATAACACGTCTCTTCCACTGCTTTGAATTATCTGCTCCGAGTTTTGCGTCAGTATTGGTCGTAATATATTCTGGCCGTGCTGCTATTTGAAACTAGACTGGCTAGAGACAAAGTGGCTGAAATTACAACTGAATTTGCTCTGTTGGATTCAAGAACAAAATGCAGAACATGAAAATATATCTCAACAGCACAAACGTAGTGTTCAATGACACGTTTTTTGAATACCTCAACAGCACTCTTGATGACTATCTTCAATCACATAACCTCAATTCATACCATCTATCATTCTCATTAGGGTTGTCCATCTTCTTGCCTCTTTTAATCTGGTTACTAGTGAGACGATATTACAGATCCTTGAGATCAGAATCACCTATTAAATTTTCAATTGAGATCCCAGTTGAGGCTCAACCTCATTGGAAAGGGAAAAGAATACATCCGGTATCGATAAGGAACAGTGAAGAACCTGATTATATTCAATCCTACTGTCCTGCCACGGGTCAATACTTGGGAAAATACAGAAGCAATACAAGAGAAGAGATTGATCAAAAAATTTCAAGCGCGTCAATTGCTCAAAAAACATGGAAGAACTCAACTTTTGCTCAAAGACGCCAATTGCTACGTACATTGAGTGAATTTATCGTTCATAACCAAGAGGATATTGCCAGAGTGGCATGTAGAGACTCAGGGAAAACAATGGTTGATGCTTCAATGGGTGAAATTTTGGTGACTTTGGAAAAATTGAATTGGATCATCAAACATGGCGAAAAAGCGTTAAAACCTTCCAAGAGAGCTGGTCCTTCAAATATCTTGATGAGTTATAAAGGCGCTGAAGTCCGTTATGAACCTTTGGGGGTTGTTTCCTCATTGGTTTCATGGAACTATCCATTCCATAACTTATTAGGACCAATCATCGCTGCATTATTTACTGGTAACGCAATAGTGGTGAAATGTTCTGAACAAGTTGTTTGGAGTTCCCAATTTTTCATTGAATTTGTTCAAAAAGCGTTGAAAGCCTGTGGTCATGACGAGAAATTAGTTCAGTTGATTTGTACATGGCCTGAAGATGCAAACTATTTCACCTCGCATGAAGGATTGTCTCATATTACTTTCATCGGAAGTAAACCTGTTGCTCATCATGTTGTCGAGGCTGCTTCAAAATCTCTCACACCAGTTGTTGTTGAGCTAGGAGGTAAAGATGCTTTCATTGTATTGGATGATGTAAAAGATTTGAATGCTATTTCCAGTATCATAATGCGTGGTACATTCCAGTCATCTGGCCAAAATTGTATCGGTATTGAGAGGGTCATAGTCACTGCTAAGAACTATGACAAGATGGTTGAGATCTTAAAAGAAAGAGTTCCAAAGCTAAGATTAGGTTCAGATATTGATCAACTGGAAGATATTGATATGGGTGCTACTATAAGTGATGCTAGATTTGATATTTTGAGTAAAGAGATTGAACAGGCAGTTGAACAAGGTGCCAGATTATTACACGGTGGGAACAGATTCAATCATCCAAACTATCCACAAGGTCATTACTTCAACCCAACTTTATTGGTTGATGTCACACCTGATATGGATATTGCGCAACATGAAGTCTTTGGGCCTGTCTTGTCAGTTTTCAGAGCTGAAAATACTGATGATGCAATCAGAATTGCAAATTCCACAGAATATGGATTAGGAGCCTCAGTATTCGGATATGATTGGAAAGAGTTGAATAGGGTTACTAATGAATTGAAATCCGGTAATGTTGCCATCAATGATTTTGCAACTTTTTACGTTTGTCAATTACCATTTGGTGGTACAAAATCATCTGGGTATGGTAAATTTGGAGGTGAAGAAGGGTTACAAGGGTTATGTAACACCAAGAGTGTTTGTTACGATAAGATTCCTTTTGTTTCAACCCAAATACCAAAACCTCTGGATTATCCGATCCAGGACGAGGCTAAAGCATGGGGTTTTGTTAGAGCTTTAAACATTGGGGGCTACGATTTAAGTTTATGGAATAGAATTAAAGCTATTGGTACGCTGGCCAAAAATGCTAATTGATTACTTTACCGTGAAAAGGTAACCAAATGCCCTTACATAATGGATATATACAGTGATGTTTATTGAATAGATTTCTGATAGAATTTCAATCATGTCTATGTAATTCACTATCATCCAAAACTTCACGCAGTTGTCTCAACACACCACTTCGTTCATGAAGATCAAAGGCAGTTTCAGAGATGAGCTTGATGTCTCGATAATGGTGAATAATACTTCTAGTTTAGTACTGACTTCTCTGCACTTTTGAAGAGTTCCTCCAATTCTTTTGCGTACTTTTTATGGAGTTTTTCAACATCCTCAGTCACTTTCTTTATTGTATCGTTCTTCTTGTACGACTTCAACTCTTTCAAAGCATCAGCCCTTCTGGAGGACAGAGAAGTCTTCAAAGAGTGTGAGTTTTTAAAGTCCTCAAAGTTTTTCTTTAGTTCTTTTGCAACCTCTTTTCTGTGTTCAGCAGTTGGAGGAGGCAATGTAACTTTCAGTTGTTGTGGATTGTTTGGGACAGCTTCCGGATTCAAGTTCATTCCTGAGGCCAACACGGCAGAAACGACATGCTTGGAATAGTTTGGATCAAACACTGTTATGATAAGGTTTCTCCCCTTGAGTGTAGTCTGTGCGATTGAGAGGAAGTTTGCAGTTTCTTTATGATCCAAAGGAACTTGAAGGTGGTCAAAGATCTTTGGGTTTGAGTGGCCTAGTTTGGTTTCCGTGGCTTTCTCCTTGAACTGTTTTAAAGTCTCCTTGTATTGTGATTCCAGTGATTTCAAGACGATGGATGGATCCTGCTCAATGACTTCCTCTTCTTCCTCAGCTTTGGCCTTCTTATTGGATGAACCTTTGGTGCCCTTCACAGCTTTCTTGTGACTGACCCAAGAAGAGCTGAAATTTCTGTTGAAAACAGTGGTTGTGCTTCTGACAGTTACGTATGAGCGTGGAGCTGTTCTCAATAGGGACAATACTGGTCTGAACATGGTTTTTGATTTGCACTTGAGTGTTGCAAAGTTGAAGCTGACGTCGATGTTGGTTGGTTTTCACGAAAGCTGAAAAAACCAGACAAGAAAGAATGAGGCCATTTATTTAGGCAGTGAAGATGCCAAAACTGCCCTTGATGCTTACTGCCTGGAGAGGGTCTTCAAGGAAATGTGAACGTCTGGCAGGACTGAAAAGGCATGGTGTTCAAAAAGAGCTGGTGGTTCAATAAAGTACAGCACATGAGAGGTTTGCTGATCGTTGTGTCAGAGGCCAGAAGGAAGCCCCCGGTAGAGCCAGGCAGAGACCCTCCGCCTAGATTTTCTCAAATTTGGGTGGGAGCCTGCTGGTCATCGATCGTGTTCGCGACAGCTGAAAATTTAATTGTGACACAATTTTCAGTACCAAAAAAACCACTTCAAAATCACCTCTTTCAGACCTCCCACAGGACTTAAATTTGTGCGAGATGCCCGAAATTTCTACTGAAAAGCCGTGCCAGGTCTGTCTGGAGCATGACTATAAATACACGTGTCCAAAGTGTCAGACCAAGACTTGTTCACTGGCATGCGTTAGGCTCCATAAGCAGCAAAGTGACTGTGATGGTGTTATTGATAACACAGAGTTTGTCAAGAGATCTGAATTCCATGAGAATGAAAATCTGGTTCAAAGAGATTATAACTTCTTGATGGGATTGGATAGAAAAATTGCAGTCTCGATGGAAGAGACTAGGGCTAAAAACAAAAAGATTCTTATGAGAAACAATAGACACAATACCATCAATAACAACAAGAGGTTTCAGAGTGCAGGTCAAGAAAATGTTCAATCAATCGTCAAGAGAGGAGTTATAGTAAGGAACTTACCAAAGGGGATGCAAAGAGCGATTCATAATAGAAGTGGCTGGGATAAAAAAGCTGATACATACATGTGGACAATGGAGTTTGTTCTGATTGATGGTAAGACTGGTAAAGAGCTCGAGAGACGTACGAGGTTGAAAGTGGCCGAAGGCACCACATTGAAGGATGCGATTCACAATCAGATCAAGGACTTGCTCAAAGGAGAATATTTCTGTTTCATGAAAAAGATTGATACACATAATGAGGTTATACCTTTGGATAAGGAGAAATTAGTAGCTGACTTACTGAGAGATCAAACGGTGATTGAATACCCAACAATACTGATCAGCGAGACAGAAACCATGGAGAAGTATAAGATACATGAGAGTGAGGATGAAAGCAGTAGTGACAGTGAAGATGACAGCGATAGTGGTAGCAGCAGCGAGGAGGACAGCACCACTGATGGTGATAGCGACAGCGATGAGGATGACGCTCCAGAGGAGGTTTCTTCCAGGCCTCCGCTGATCCAGGAGATATCTGAGACCGTGGAAAGAGCAGAACCTGTAGTGGAGGTTCCAGAGTCGGCAGCAGCAGCAGACAAACCAGAAAAAGCGGAAGAAGTGAACAATCATCACCCAATAGCATAGATTAATAGAACAAGCATATACCGAAAGTTCGAGGACATTACGTAAGATTTTCGAACTCCCGAACAAAAAAATTTCAGCTTTTGAAGCCAATCTCATCGCAGGGTCTGTTTTGTTGATCAATCTAAGCAAGAGATGTCGTCACATGATGGATATTCCTCAGACGAGGAGGAGGCCGATGTTCCAAAGCAGTCTGTGGTTTATTTGGGATTTGTCGATACCGATTTTGACACTGCAGAAGATGAACCAACCATCGAGGACACATTCATTGGGGGTCAGCCAGTTTGGCTTCATCCAGATTCAAAACCTTCAGAAGATCTGATAAAGTGTAAAAATTGTGGCAAACATTTGAAGTTGATTCTTCAGGCATTTTCCCCTTTGGAAGGAACCCTTTATGATCGTGTCATTTACGTTTTTGGCTGCTCGAATTCTGCCTGTAATAGAAAGAATGGGTCAATCAGAACAATCAGAGGTATCAGAAAAGATCCAAAAAAAATTGCTGAGTTGACTCAAAAAGAACAGGACGAACTGAAAGATCAATTGGATGCAAAACTTAAACTCGATAATGCTAGAAATTTTCTGTTTGATGATAAGAAAGATGTTGCTAATCCATTTGGTGGGTCTGACAGCAACCCATTTGGAACTCCATCATCTACAAATCCATTTGGATCGAATCCATTTGATAAACCAAAAGAAGAGAAAAATCCAGAACAAAGTTTTGCCTCAGTAGTATCAAAGAATGTTCCAAAGAAACAACAAACTAAAAAATCAACACTTGGTGATGAAAAACTCCCAGAATATCCAGGTTCTTTCCTTTATGTCGATCAAGAATCTTTCCAGAAAAAACCAAAGAATTCCAAAACACTACCCGCAAATGTCAAGATAGATGAATCTGCACTCGACACTGATCCAGAAACATCATCCTCTGCGAACTTAAACTCTGAAACGCAGGCCATTTCAAACTCATTGCAGGACTCAGTTTTCCAACATTTCAGTGAAATTGTCTCATACAACCCACTGCAAGTATTACGTTATGATATTGGAGGGAAACCACTACTATTCTCTTCGAAAGACGATACAGCAACCAAAGTTATCAAGGATTTGGTTCCAAAACCTGGTTTTAACCCATCTAGCTCAAGACAATTTGAGCTGCAAATCATGCCAAAGATCATCATTGATTTCGAAAGAAATGATACTGATATTTTGAACGGTATTGAATGGGCAACAATTTTGGTTTATACTGATGTTGAAGATTATATCCCTGAGTTAGATGAAAATCATGTTGGATATGTGGAGGAATGGACAGGAGTACAATGGGAAGAACCAATAAAGAAGAAATAGAAACGCTGATCAGACACTTTAGGATTATACTATATACAGATTGTTTGTCTCTTGATCAACTTGTGTACACTTATAAATATCGTGGGATCTCTTTTTCTTCAAAATTCTGAATGATATCACCAGGTTGAAAATCTGACCATCCTTCGAATGAAACCCCACATTCTCTTCCTTTCTTGACTTCTAAAACGTCATCTTTTAGATGTTTTAAAGTCTCTAATTTACCTCTATAGACTTCTTCTCCATTTCTAACAACTCTCACTTTACCTGATTTCTCTAAGGCTCCCGAGGTTACTTTTGAACCAGCAATTTTAAAACTTTTTCTCTTACCTTTGATCTCAAAAATCTCCTTTATTTCTGTATCTGATTTGACTTTCAGTTCAATGGTAGGTGTCAACTTTTCTGATAATTCTTTTGTAACATCCTCAATCAAATGATAGATGACTGTATGATTCTTGATCTTGATTCCTTTTTGAGATGCTTTGTTGTCAATATCTTTCGGGACTTTGATGTTGAAACACAGTATAGTAGCATTGGCAACTTCTGCACGATCCAGATCACTATCAGTTGGAACACCAGCAGAGCTGTAAAGAATGGATAGCTTTACTTCATCATTTCCAATATCTTTGATTGACTCAACAATAGCTTCAGAAGATCCAGATACATCTGCTTTGATGATATAGTTACAGATAATTTGTTTCTTGACTTCTTCTTGAGTTCCATCACCTTTGTTCAACTCGCTTTCATCAAGTCCATATTTTCTTAATTCATCTAATCTCTCTCTTCTTTCAGCTTCTTTTCTTTCCTCTAGCCTAGCTTTGTTGATCACATCAATATCTTTGGTTTGCTTCTCTCTTTCAGCACGCAGTAGTCTTGTTTCAATGACTTTTTTGGCCAAAGACTCGTCTTTGGCTTGTAAAACCTCATCACCAGCTTCTGGTAACTCTTTCCAGCCCCAAATTTCAACAGGTGTTGCAGGTGTTGCCTTTTTCACAGGTTTTCCAGCCTCATCTTTCATCGATCTGACCTTACAGTAAGTTGTACCAGCAACGAGAATATCACCATTTTGTAGGGTACCTTGACGAATTAAGACTGTAGCTAATGGACCCAACCCTTTCTTGACCTGTGATTCAATAACCCATCCTTCAACAGGTTGCTTTCTGTCAGAAATGGCCCTTAGATCCAAGATTTCACTCAATGTGATGATACTTTCCTCCAATTTGTCCATGTTCAAACCAGTTAAACCTGACACTTTCACTGTTTGGGTTTCCCCACCATAATCCTCAACATCTATATCATTCGCAGCTAAATCAGCAATAACCTTGTCTGGATTTGCATTCTCTTTATCGCACTTATTGATCGCAACAATCACAGAGACACCTGACTGTTTGATATGTTTAATGGCTTCTTTGGTCTGTGGCATCACTGAATCATCAGCAGCTACAACCAAGATGACAATATCAGTCATTGTGGCACCTCTTTGTCTCATTTTCAAAAATGCAGCATGTCCAGGTGTATCCAGAAACGTGATAATCTTCTTGGATACTGGGGTTTTCACTGAAAATGCACCGATATGTTGAGTGATACCTCCATGTTCTTGGCTTACTATTGAACTATTTCTTAGGTAGTCCAGAATAGTAGTTTTTCCATGATCGACATGTCCCATGATAGTGACAATAGGAGGTCTTGGTTTCAGTAGTTTGGAGTCTTCAGGAATAACTGCTGGTAATAGATCTTCGCCTTCTTTTTCATCTGTAAAACTAACCTCAAATCCGTACTCATCTGCTATCAATCCAGCCGTTTCTTGATCCAGGATGAAGTTGAAATTCAAATCCTCAAATCCCATATCTTCCAGTCTTGACGACAACTTTTCATATCTTACACCTAATACATTTGCTAGTGATGCGACCGTTATGAATCGTGGTACCTTTACTAGTTTCTTTACAGCTTTTTTGTTGCTTTTGGCTTTTGCTTGGGTGATGCATGTTGAGGAGATGGACCTTTTATAAATCGGCGAAGAGAGACACCTTCTGTGAGAAACTTTCAAGGGCAGTGATGCCACACTCACTGGTATCAGCCTCGACGATGAATATATTGCTGTCTTCAACATTCAGGTGGGGATATTGTGCTTAGTAGTCAGTGGTGATTGTGAAGCATCTCAGAAACATTTTTCTTTGTACTAGATCATGAAAAAATTCCGACTCGCGAAATTTGGCTCTTCAATTATTATTAGAAGCCTACGATACCCACGCTCAATGTGAAATGTATATATGAGATATATAGAATTCTAATGCAATGCTAATTGACAGGGTTAGCTGCCGTTTTGTGTATGGGTGTATAGCGTCAGCTATAATGTGTGTCGTCCTCAGACTCTTTTGTTGCTTATGTTGTCTTGCAATTTCATTATCAAGTCATCGATCTCGTGAAAATTAGCATCCTCTTCAGCAAATGCTCTATGACTAGCACTATAACAGTGATCATCAAAATCATCAAAGTGAACCCGACAGTTCTCACAATACCCTGATACTTTTGGTTTGTTACTTTGTTGAATTTGTTCCTGTTGGGTCATCTTCTGCTTTTTCTCAATCATTCTTCTATGCAATGAGCTCACCTCCTTAGAAGGAACCGTTGATGCAGTTGCAATCAGTCCATTCTTACTGAATTCATTAGATTGATTTGTTCCATTCGCAGCGGACCCATTGTATCCAGACGCCTCTATTTCAAAATTATCCCTCTTATTCGATTCAATGAATTTGTTAGGCAGGAATGAGTTCTGTCTCACCAAAGGCTGCAAGACTGATTGTGTATGTGAAATCTGTGATTGCGGTGGTGGCATATCAAAGTTGAAGTTTTGGGTTGTGTTTCCAAGATTCGTGGTGTTGAATGACTCTTCTTCATTATTGTAGTTATCGTCAGATTCTTCGTCATCATCGGAGTCACTATAGATTTCAAAATTCAGTGGATTGTTGGAGTAGATGGCTTTCAGTTTATCTCTGTATTTCTTGTTCTGTTCATCTCTTGCTCTTCTCCGTTCTCTCTTTCTTGGATCATTAATATTGGCTGGGTCAGGTTGGAATAAGGAATGGCCATAAGTCGATTCGTGCAAATGAGGCCATGGTTTCTTTTCAGAAGCAGCATCTTTTAGTTTCCATTCTCGAAGAGAGACAGGTTTTGTAACTTGACGTAAATCATAAACATAAAAGTAAGGATACTTGAAATAATTGAAGTCATCCCTCTTGGCATTAGGATCTCTATCATTAGCACCATGCAATTTTTCATCTTGAAGTAATGTAGACAAGTGTTTGGCATTCACTGTTGAGGGAACTTTCTCTGGTGATTGAACGTCACCTAAATGTCTGAGAAATCTAAACACTTTCTCGTAATTCCAAAATTTAAGGGGATGAGGTGCATCATATGAAAGTGGTTGCGTTTGGATGTTCTTAGGTAGTTCCTCTTTGGTTCTGTTTGAAACAAGTATTGTAACTCTGTGATCAAAGAATGGCTGGATGGTAGCCCCAACTTGTGTAAACAGCTTGATTGCTTTCTCCTTCTCTTTCTTTTTCAGACCTTCCATGACCGACAGGTCATTACTATCAAAGTATATGACAGACTCACGCATGATTCTTCTCCATTTTCTCTGCCACTCTGGCAATGGGATTGATTGTGGATCTTGTTGTTGAGCTTGACGTAATCTCTTCTCTTCGGCTCTGCGTTCTACCTCCAGCTGGTCTCGGTTGATATATTCAGTCTGCTCGTCTTCTTCTCCTTCTTCTTCTTCTTCCTCCTTTCCTTCTTGCTCGTCGTCCTCTTCTTCAGGTATATCTTGATGTACTTTGTTGTTGTCATTGACATTCACAATGCGGCTTTCGTACTCATAGTCCTGTCCAATCGTATCCATGAGCTTCTGCCTCTTCAGACTAGGAGAATTGAGGGAGATGTCTCTCAAGGGCAGTCTGTGGCGTTCCATGATCTCTGGTTATGCTAAATGGTGGGTGATTGGTGGAATAAGCGCGTTATGAGGCTCAGAGTTTTTCTTTCTGAGAGATGGGGTGGGTGACGATGCTGTGAAGATGTGAGGATAGTGGGGTGCACCAGCAGTGCTATTCCAGAGCAGCGGGTTCAGCGGTATCTCGTTGTTTCTCGAGCCCAGAATTGCCTGGGAAAGAAGCGTGAAATTCAATGTGGATTTCTAAAGGTTGGTTTTTTTAGGCGTAGAAGATTGAAAAGTAAACAAATCCAGAAATTTCTAGGCGTGCTGAGCGGGTAACCCCTGAAAGGCGCGTTTTACCCCGAACGGGAAGTATCAAAGGATCGTATGGTACACGAGTCTATCGAATTAATGGTGGTCGTATATGGATCGGTGACTGTCACTCGAATCATTTCACTGTACTGGCTGCACTACTCTATTCAGGTCTATGGGTTGGCGCTGTATCATAAAATATCGAGGAAGTTGAATATTACTATTCACAATCTACGACTCATTAGGTTTATTCCCAGCTAGCTTTGAATGCCAGAAACACAAATAGACGTCTATAGAACAGAATAAATAACTAGTCTCTCTGGAAAATCAATCATAGTAGTGACCATTAGCAATGTATCTGATCATGTACTCATCAATATGACCTATACCTTCATCATCATTGAACCCATCATCAGCAGCTTCTTGATTACTTTCTCCAGTTTTATCATCGACGAAATCTTCATTGTCCAATTCAACCTCCTTCATGGCTTCTTTTGCCGCTTGGGCATCGGCAGCATCCTCTGCTTGAGCCAAAACACTTTCAATCTTAGTGGCATCTCCAAACAAAGGCTTTGAATCATCTAATTCGTCATCGTTTCCATTACCACCTAACAAATCCTTAACTGACAATTTACTAAAGTAATCCGTCGTAAATTCACCTTCCTGGATGATGACATTATCTAGATGTCTCTTCTGGTTTGCTTTCTTCAAAATATTTGACTCAATGGTATATTCGCTGACGAATCGGTAGATGTGAACATCCCTGGTTTGGCCAATACGATGACAACGATCTTGACATTGTTTATCCATTGCTGGATTCCAGTCAGAATCATAGAAAATAACTGTGTCTGCACCAGTCAAGTTGATACCCAATCCACCAGATCTAGTGGACAGTATGAAAACCATAATCTTAGGGTCTTTATTGAACCTTTCGGTAAGAATTTGACGATCTTCAATCTTGGTGGCCCCATCCAATCTCATATACCTGATACCCATGATATTCAAGAACTGTTCAAGGATATCTAGGACCTTTGTCATCTGAGTGAAAATCAATGCACGATGTCCACCATCTTTTAATTCTTGTAGAAGTTTGGATAATTTCTGAAGCTTACCGCAATCATAAATCAGTAGACTCTTGTCAGGGAACTGAATAGAAAGTTTTGTCTGTAACTTATGGAACGGATTCTCAATAGTAGAGTCATTTGAAGTCAATTCAACAGCTAAGTCATTGGACACGCATAATTTTGGCATGTTCAAGGCAACAACAGCAGGGGTGACAAATGAATATCTATCAATCTCATCATTCAACGATAGTATTCTGGATTTCAGAGGTTTGATCAACTCTTGCTCAAACGTTACATCCAGCTTAACTGGGTTTATAACTGATAACTCTTTGGTTAGATTTGATCCATAAAGAGGGCTCTTATCACATCTCAAATTGTTCAAATAGATTGTTTGTTTAAGTTTCTCCAACAATTCCAGCTTTTGTTTATAAGTTGAGAACTGGTAGAATTCAGCAATGTTTGAATAACTTGGAATGGCTTCTTTCTCAAGATCTTTTGATAATTCATCGACTTCATTCAATAAAGAACTTGATGATTTCAGTTTTTGTATTGTGTTAGAATGATATGTGGTCAGTCCCTCCTTTTCAAAACCTCCAAAGTTGAGATTCAAAACATCTAAATCAACCTCAGTGTCAGTTCTCTTTGTTGCTAAAGCCCTCAATACAACATTTTTAGTGACTTCATAAGGAGTTACAACGGATCTCTCAACAACAAATGAGGTGGTGATTGGTCTCTCCTCAAACAAATCAGGATGATTACAAACTTTTCTCAACTGCATCAACGCATTAATGATGGAGATATAGTTTGCATTCTTTAACATCTCCTTGGTATCACTTCTAGCAAGATATTCATGATAAAGTTTATACTGTCTCTTGGACAAACGACAATAAACGATATGTTCATATTTAGCCGGCATTTGGGATTCAACATCAGCTTTCAACCGACGCAATAAATAGGGTCTTAAAACTTGATGCAGCTTGGAGACAGTCTTCTTAGTCTCAGCGTCAACCTCTTGATTCAAACCACCTTCTATAATCTTGTCGACTGGTTTCCCAAACCACTGTTGAAAATCATCCAAATTGGCAAATCCTGAAGGCATTGATTGATTCGTTTTACTTGAAGGCATTAAGAAGTATAACAAGGACCAAAGTTCCATTATGTTGTTCTGCAATGGGGTACCAGTCAACAACAATCTATTCTCAGTGTTGAAATTCAATAAGGCATTCCATCTGTTAGATTTGAAATTCTTGATATTGTGGGCCTCGTCCAAAATCATATATTTCCAGCGTTTTCTTTTGAAAATCTGTTGATCCTGACAAACTAATTGGTATGAAGTGATACAAACATGGAAGGTATCCGGTTTATTCCAACCTTTTCTCTTCTCTTTTCTCTGTTGTGGACTTCCGTAATAAACCATTAATTTAAAACCAGGAGCAAATCGTTTGAACTCCATTTCCCAATTCAACAAAACCGACGTTGGAACAATAATCAAATGCGGACCCCAGTTATTTTTGTATACTGCTAGATAACTGATCAAACTGATTGTCTGTATAGTTTTACCCAATCCCATTTCATCTGCAAGAATACCATTGGTGTGGTTGTTGTATAAACTGGCTAACCAATTCAAACCTTGCTTTTGATAGTATCTTAAGTCACCTCTTAACAACAAAGAAGGGGTAGGCACATCAACAACACCCTGATCATCGATTTTAGGTTTATTCTCATAATCAGGTGTGGAGCTTGGGGTGGAGACTTCTTTCTGACCGTTCGTCGATTCAAGATCAGTAGCCCTTTCAGAATGTTCTTCTTCCTCTTCATCATCATTCTCGTTTCCTTCATTCTCAGAGTCACCATAAGATACAACTGATTCATCGTCGTCATCAATCTCTTGGGCCTGATTTCCGAATAACGCAGCCAAACCAGTTGGCTTAGAGTCTCCTTCCTCATCGTCATCTGAATCCTCTTCGCTCGAGATATCGCTATCATCATCTGAGTCTAAGGAACTGTCACTATCCAATAGCGTGTCATGAGTTGCTCTATTGGCTTCTTCAACGGCTTCTTTCTCTTTCTCTGTGAGACTTGGAATCTCAACCTCTCCGTCTTCTTCTTCTTCATCTTCAGCATCATCACCAGTCTGGTCTTGTTCGCTGATCTCATGAAGTTTTAGGTCTCGAAGATGTGCATATTTCGCTTGAAGTTCTTCGACAGTCAAATTCGAATCATCTTCCTCTTCTAGCTTCTCAGCGACATCCTCTTCTTCATCTTCGTCTTCATCAATCACGTCAAGATCATTATCTTCTTCTTCTTCCTCATGGTCGTCGTCTTTCTTTGTGAGTTGAGCCTCTAGCAACTGTGTTGAGTGCTCAAGCATCTGAGTCAAATGTTCCTTACCTTTGATTCTCTTCAATTCTTCTTGCTCTTGATTTTTAAGGATTCTATAGGCACGTTCAGCCAAAATCCACCTCTTCTTCACAGCTTGAATGGCATTTCTCGCCAAGGCTTTCAGTCTCCTTTCTTCTTCTTTTTTCAACCTTTCTTCAGCACCAGCTTGTCTTTTAAAGTGAACCTCAATCATCTGAGCGATCTTTCTAGCTTTGGAGATTCTATTCTTCTTCGAGTCTGCCATCAACTTGGACAAGAATACTGCTTGGCCAACAAGATGGTCGTGATGAGTATGAACATTCTTGAGGGGATCACGGAAAGGAGGTGGAGGTGGAACCTTTTGAATTGTTGAGCTTTCATCAATTGTCAGTATATTATTGGCAATTGCATTCTTTATCTTCTCCTTCAGTTTGATCTGCTCTGTTATGTATTCATCGTATTCCTCATTGGAGATATCCTCATCTAAGGACTTGAAAGAATCCAGGTAAGATTCCAATGACCCAAATTGGGGATTTGCTAAATGGTTTGGGTTTGTGACCGTCGCAGGTGGGATACCAACTTTCAATTTCAATTTCGGCACTGGACCATCTTTGATGTATGGTTCTGGACTCTCAACTTCAATATCACTTAGACCTTCGATTAAATTTTTCAGATCTTCAAGATCTGTCGGGTCATCATCGAACCCCGTCTGTTGACTATCTTCTGCATCATCCAGTTCTTCCAACTTCAGATTCTTGTTTTTTGGAGGTCTACCACCTTTTCTCCCTCTCGGCACTTTAACTGGAGTGACTTCTTGTTTCACTTTTGAAGCACGTCCTTTTGGTCTTGAGCCTGAAGATGGGACGGCGGATGTAATCTCTGATTTAACTGGGGTCTCAAGCTGCGGAATTTTAATGGATTTCTTCTTTGATTTAGGGGCATCAAGTTGTCTGTCAATTAGAAAATGATCATAATAATACTTCGAAGGGTTCGATATCTCATCAAAAAATTGTGATTCTGCATCTTCAACCAATGGTCTCAATGGATCCGAAGACGATGAACCTCTTAGTGAATGTCTTGATTTTCTTGACGAACCTTTAGGTAGTTTACCCTCATCTTTATTCTTCCATAAATCATAGTTATTCTCGACAAAAGCCTGATATGATGGCCGAGTTGATTGTGCTTCTGGATCCCAAGTCACAAGTGATGTAAATTCTTTCAAATGAAACAACTCTTGTGCTAATAATGAATGTTCAACTGCTAGTTTCCCCAACGATTCAACTTTTGATAATTTTCTTTCGTGGAACTTCTTCAAGCCTTCTTTATCCTCTAAAAAAGTAACTCCGTCCTTCACTATGACCCCAGAATCATTTTTATTAGAAGAGCCTTTTGGATTATTGGAATACTTCCGCTGTAGTGAATAATCCACAGTTTGATGTATTCTTGAGCTCTTTCTTCGTTTTGGAGCTGGACCTTCGCTGAAATCGTCTTCGCCTTCAAGTTGAGTGTTCTCCACTGTGTTCTCAACTTCGTGCTTGCGTAATCTTGCACTGGCACGCCTTGAAGTGGGCGTTGTTGGATTCGCCATTCAAAATGCCCTTAGTTATGTAGTATTTGATGTTGTTGATTAGGAAGTGGTGGCAATTGGTAGGGAAACACGTCAAAAAAGGTGTAAATTTCGCGTCAATCCTTGCAAAAGTGATGTGTTTGGTGATTAAAGGTTGATGGGATTGAAACAACAGCGGACTTGAGGAGTAATGAACTGATCTGTTTGTATAAAACTCCCTTCAAATTCGGTGTGTTTTAGTGAATTTTTTTTTTCGGTTATTGTCCAACAGATTTCCACAACGAGTTCGCGAGCAGGCGTTCTTTGATCATTCTCCAAACAAAACAATTTTAAGGAGGTTAAAACTGCTATAAAGGCAAAGTGAGGCAATTTGCACGCCCACAACGATGAACGTTATAACCAGAAGCATCATCAAGAGAAACACACTCAAGTCACTGTCCTTCAAGAGATTCCAGACCGATTTCAGCGACAGAAAATTTCCTAAAGAGTTGGACGAGTATCCAAAAGTTGAGCCAGAATTGTATTTCAAAAGAGATCCGGATTTAGACTGGGATGATAAGCAGAACCGTAGGAACTTTGGTGAATATTTGCATGAGGATGATGATGTTCTGAACTTATGGTCTCCTCATTACTATGATATTGTTGAAAATTCTACTGCTGTGAGATGGCAGCTTTACTTCTTTGGCGTATTGGGTGCTTTCAGTGGGATTTGTTACTACTTCTTCTACCCTGAAAGAGTCGCTGTTCCTAGAAACTTCCCTGATGGGTTGGCTAAAGACCTTGGTGCTAGAAGCGAAGAGGATGCTTATCTTTACAGAACGTACGTGGACAAGACCTACTATGACAAATGATCCTCATATTTAATTTATTTATTACCCTTATTTATTACCTATTTATTATTTATTTACTGTTACAACACTACCCATCATAAATACATGTATGGAGAATATATTAAAATGTATAAACGTAATGACGAGTCATGAAATGAGCATAGCAAGAGATGATAATAACAACAAAAAAAAAGAGGATAAACAAAGTTATATGATGGCAAGCATGGAAACAAGGTAAATGAATAAAAGCACAGCAGGATCATGAAAAATCATTAGTAGAGTATGAAAACACATAGGTGGACAGTGAATCAGCAGAGAATCTTTATAGAACATAGACTGAATAGCATAGCCACGCCACAAACACAAAACAGAACTTGACAATAAAACATGAGAAAAATGAGATTGAAATGACAATGAATAATAACATCAACAACACCCAGAGCAAACAAAAGAGGCGGAAAATGCCACTTTACAAAGAGAAATGGCCCACGATCAGATTGATGACAACGTTTCCTAACTTTCTTTTTTATGAGTGTAGACGTTAATGATTTAGTGTGTAAGGATTAGGCAAAGATGTATCCATTTGAGTTTGAATCAATGGCATCCAATCTTCCGTCCCTTGCAGCGATGAACAATTGGTTCAATCTTGATTGATCAATAACTTCTGTAGGATCAGCTTGAAACTGTTGAGCTTGTTGTTGCTGTTGGATCTGTTGCGAAGCTTGTTGTTGTTGGAAAGTGAAATCATTTGGATATTGTGTTTGTTGATATCCATATAGTAAAGGTAGTTCAGGTTGAGGTTTATACTGTTGTTGAGGTTGTTGCAACTGTTGTTGACTTGAATTTGATCTTCCCCAACTCAATCTTATTCTTGAGTTGCCAATTGGATAACCTTGCATTTTGGAGATTGCTAGTTCTGCACTTGCTCTTGTAATGTATTGGACAAAGCCACAACCTTTACCAACTGGAATCTTAACGTAAGTGATTTCACCAAATGGTTGGAAATATAATCTGAGGTCTTCTTCAGTGACAATCGAGGATAGTCCACCGATGAAGACAGTTGTGTTATTTGGATCAGTGTACTGATTCAATGGTGGTTGATATTGAGCATCTAAACTTCCTAATATTTGTTGGGACTGAGGGTTTGAAGTAGGCAACTGTTGTTGTTGTTGATAATGATGCTGTTGTGATTGTTGGAAAGGTTGCTGATGTCTTTGGTTCATGAATGGTTGTTGTTGCTGGTTCTGTCTATTTTTAGGAACTGCTGTTGAGACTCTGATTGGTCTTCCGTTGAGAATGGCCCCTTGCATTTCAATAAGAGCTCTTTGTTGATCCAGTTCGTTCAAGAATCTAACAAACCCATAACCTTTGGATTGACCTGTTGCCGGATCGATCATAATCTTTGTGCTTGAAACAGAAGAATATTTAGCACCAAAGAATTCAAATAGAATTGTTTCACTTACATCTGGAGCCAGATCACCAACGAAAACAGATATTTCATTTGAACGTTGGCCTTGTTGTCCACCTTGGCTTTGTTGTTGTTGCTGATGACCAGATGCCCAGTTCAATTTGAGAAATCTGTTTGTGTTTGGGATTTTAGCACCATTTGAGTTCAAGGCGGTGGTAGCCAACTCCAAAGTAGGGAACTCGATAAAACAATAACCAGCGTTGTTTCCCGATTGGATCTTCTCTTTGATCAATTTGACATTGACTGAAGGGAAGCCAAACTGTGTCCAAATAGCCTTAATCGAACTTTCGTCCCACCAAGGATCCAATTCACCCATCCATAGTTGGGTGGTGTTTGTGGCAGCGAGGTTGTTGGTGTTGTTGTTGAATCTGTTGAAGGACATATTGTATTGGACGTGAGGTTGGTAACAGGAACGAGTTTGAGGGAAAGCAGACGTATTTTATATGAGAACAATGACAACGACAAAGACAAAACAAAACAGGAAATCAAATCAAAAGAGAACAGAGCAAACCAGGAAAAGGAAACACCAAATCAAATCAGATCAAATATTTGAAGTAAGGTAAGAAGTGACAACAACAGAAGAAAAACTTTGCATTTTTTCTGAGAGTTTTGGACGGAGATAAATCCCGTTGATTTTTTTTCTCTTCGGGCCCATTAGTCATTTCGAAAGCCGAATTTCGAGAGAGAACCGCGTTTTGGCGCTTTTTTTAGGCGGGAGTTCCTCCTGGCCCTTGCTGCCCAGTGCCTAGTGCCTCCTCCCTACTCTGATGAACTCCCGGAATTCCTACTACAGCTTCTGATGTGGCCATTTTACGGGCATGGTGTTGTGCCTTGTATCACAATATGCTACGGCTATATTGCTATGAACCTACAACTATCCGTAGTCTGTTTTTCTATCTATTTCGTGGAAAAGAGGCTCCTCAATCTGTCAACAATAGGGCTCAACCCCCGGTTGAGATCCACTGCCGAGCACCCTCCTAACTTGTAGTTTTCCCCCCAAGCCAGTTTTTTCTAGGCAGGGATTTTAGGGGTAAACCACAATTCAGCCGACGTTCTTTCTTAGAGAGCTGCAACGTCAAAAGTACCATTGTCAGTTATATACCTTGCGTACTACCATACCTACTTACGTCGGCCACACAATGACTTTTTAGAATAACTACAACATATCAGCCTCATCTCCACACTGAAAGCGTTCCAATAGATCTTAATACTTCAATGGCTGCTTACTAGGAGTCCTCTCATTTAACGCTTCTTCACAAACAATCAAGTCCAGAGCTACCACCCAGGACAAACTATACAAGAAATGCCATCGTTATAAACTGTATCCTTGCGGATGCTTTCAAATTCCTAGTTCCTATCTCTTCTACTCCCGCTTCGTCACTAGACAGGAATCATTATAGAGTCAAGAACTTTATTTCCATTACCTTCAGCTACCGCATATCGGTGATGATGCTTACCACTTCAACTAAAAGTGCCGCAGAGTTAACTCTTTAGGATTGACAATGTTTAAGCTGCCCAGCGGAATCGTACTGGTTTTTAGATTCAAGGGCTGCTATGTTAGGGATTTACTTGGGTTTCATGTTAGTTTCGCCTTTATCAACTCGGTGTGCAATGAACTAACTTGGACTCAGATCTTCAATATCAATGACCATTGATCGCATTGGGTTCACCCCTGCAGGGTTCCTTTGCCGTATAATTCTCCGTTCTGATCTTTTGGAGCTCTCAATGATGAGCACCATTAATGCAACGGTTTCAGGAAAATAAAAACATCATGATAGAAGAGAAAACAAGTCTTTACGTCAAGCTGGGAAACCCTAACTTTTGATTAGCCGGTTCTTTTTCTCAAGATTTGAAGCTTGATATTCTCATTCTTATAGATTCTGATGATGTAGTTACTTTTCTTTTCTTTCAAATGGTGTTGCAAGCTGAGATTAGTCGGGACTCGGAACCTTGAACGCTTCGGAGCATTGAACGCAACAGCTGCTCGGCAGAAAAGTCTCCAGCTACCGGCTCAGGGCCAACCATTGTGGGATACCAAACCCTGGCATCATTCATGATCAAACACAGCCTCGCCTACAGCTCAAAGACTGAGTGACCAATTGACCATACTAATGATGTAATTATCCCACCTTGACACTCTCGCTGATAAGCGATAAGAACAAACAATGCAATACAAAATTACACAGGGCGCAATAAACAATAGCTAATGATGTAATCCAGCCGACTGACTTACTCAGCCATAATCGACCACGACGATATTGTAGCCGTTCGATCATGAGCTATCATGATCATCTTTCAGAAAAATGAGGCCGGTACTCGACAGCTTTCAAACCCGAGAATCGTCAGCTCCAGGCGAAACAGACTAGTCGACCCGCCAGCATACAAAATCTTTGCCTCTTCCATTTAAATAAGGACAAGTGATATGATATTGATCCATATACACAGGTACTCGCAATTGGCCCAACACGGTGGGGAATCGTTGGTGAGATCTTGAAATTGCAATTACTGGAAGACACCGCCGATCTCTTGTAAATTATGAGCTTCACAGACAACAGGTACGTCAGACATCGACCAAGAAAATAATGTGTGATCACACAAATTTATACAACATTCGGCCTAGCTGCATTATATCAGTTAAAGGCGAAAGTCATGCATTGATCAGGGTGGTGGGGAGTACCTTATAGAGAGACGCAGGGCCCTTCACGGAAACTTGTGCTGCAATATTGCCTGTTCAACCTACTTAGGTCACAACACAATGTTTTTCCTGAGGACTTACAACAGGAATCTGAGCTTGTTCTCTCCACTAAGAGCGTACTTATGGATTTCACTATTGATGGCAGTCATCAGCATCCTACTGGGAGTCTATTCATTTAGCGCTTCCTCACAAACGAGCAAATCCACAGCTACTATTAAGATCGATACAAGAAAAGCCACTGTCAACGATGTCCTTGGATCTATTGAATTCTTAAGTGTTTCGGAGCCTACTCCTACATCATCAGAAACATCACAGGCTTCAAGAACTTTGCCCCCAACGTCTAGTACAGAATCTTCAATATCATCATCTGCCTATAATGATGCTAAATCTGCTCTATCAAACATCACTACCTTATTATAAGAGATTATTGATAACTATAAAACCATTTCTGATTTTAGCATTGCAAGGGCCTTCAGTATCCATGATCATCTTTATTTGGCAACCGGTGGGTTCAGATGCTGGTCTGAGAACACAGATCTAGATCGCCTAGCTACCATTAAGTCTGGACGAAACCAATGTCCCAACAACGGGTTCTTTACTTGTCTTGGACGTAACAATGTTCATACAACTTATGATTCTGATGCTACATATCAATTGAACACCAATTACCTATACACAACCACAAACCTGAGTCAAACCTATATTGATGAGCTAGCTGATGAGTGGCGACTTGTCCTCTCTGCAGGTGTGAACGCGTCGTTTAGATTGAACATTCCTTCAACATCATATAAATCACTGGGAAAGTTGTTATGTTCTAATGATTATTACAACGCTGAGACCTATGGTGGACGTGGACAGGGACATTCATCAGCGATATATGCTCTGGGATTAACAAGTCTGATAATTAGTCTGGTTGTTCATGGTTCAACCTTATATGGGTTACTATTACAGGGTATTTCTTTGGTTTGTTAGTTTTGTCACAATTATCACTCAATGTGGACTAACGTTTGACTCAAATGTTCCTGCTGCCAAAGATATAAATAGTCATACGTCTGGTATCAGAGCCATTGCTACCGGTGGGGTCGTTGTGTTTTTCGCCCTCATCTTGGTTTTTGAATTCCTTACGATGGGATTGTTCATTTGGTACTACTATTCGAGATGGCAGAGTAAGAGAATCAGCCCGCTAAATCGTCACAAATTTCAGTTTGGGGACTTTATTGGACAAGCTGACGGCTCCTGGGGAGATAACCGTTCCACTAGTGAGGCTGCATGATCATTTCATTAATCATATTGTGATCGATATTGGACAATACTCAGCTTTAATCATGACCAGAAATGTAATATAATCTAATGAACTAATACTTGACTGACATATTGCCGACGTAATTCATATGACCCTTCGGTCACGTGTAGAGATGGGAAGTATTCGTTAACCCAAATAGGATATTTCCCGATTTGGATATCTATTGATTGTTTTTTGTAAAGCTGTACTCCCTGCTAAAAAAACATGCAAAATCAAATCAAAACCTTCCAAAAGGCTCTCAGTTCTTTAACGAAAAATACTCCCCTATTTCCACCTATAGACACACACTTATAACCCACCCCAAAGCTCTACACACCTAGAAACCTCTGTTAAATTACTCGGATCATCGTCTAGACAAAAAACCTTCGTCCATTTCATCTTTAACAGTACAGATCATCAGATCACAGCGGCCATCGAGGAAATATGTCACAGCTAGCTCCCAATGTCAACCAGATATACAAACGAACCGAAGTTATAGGACGGGGGAAGTTTGGTACTGTTTATAAAGGCATACATAGATCGACAAAGCAAGTGTATGCCATCAAAGTGCTGAACCTAGATACTGCAGAAGATGAAGTAAAAGATGTTCAACAAGAGGTCCAATTCTTATCAAACCTGAAACAAGTACCCAACGTCACACATTACTATGGGTCATATCTGAACGGGACAAAGCTATGGATCATTATGGATCATTGTGCAGGTGGCTCTTTGAGAACGCTGTTAAGACCTGGTAAATTAGAAGAGAAATATATTGGAGTTATAGTGAGAGAAGTCCTGATTGCTTTACAATACATCCATAAGCAGAATGTAATTCATAGAGATATTAAGGCTGCAAATGTCCTGATAACAAACGAAGGGAAGGTTCAGCTATGTGATTTCGGTGTTGCGGCTCAGCTTACAGCAACTAGTGTTCGTAGAAACACCATGGCTGGTACACCATATTGGATGGCACCTGAAGTTATCATGGAAGGGACTTCATACGATGTCAAGGCGGATATCTGGTCTTTGGGTATTACAATCTATGAGATAGCTACAGGAAACCCACCATATTGTGATAAAGAGGCGATGAGAGCAATGCAGCTGATTACGAAATCCAAACCTCCAAGATTAGAAGGAAAACAGTATTCTCCGATGCTGAAAGAGATCATTGCCTTGTGTCTTGATGAGAATCCAACCGAACGGTTGAGTGCAGAAGATCTTCTAAAGACTAAGTTTATCAAGTTCTCCAAGAACTATCAGACCTCAATACTAAAAGAAATCATATCAAGATATTTGTTATGGAGAGAGAAAAAATCTTCAAGGGAAAGTATTATGATGAACGTTGAAGATGATGCAGAAGAGAATGAAATTAAGTGGGATTTTGATTCTTTGAGTAGTAATGAATATATTTTGGAGAATGATATAAATCTGAATGATATAAACATAAATGATGATATATACAATAATTATGAAAACGGTGGCAATGATTATGACGATGAAGATGATGAGTTCATGACTGGCTACCCAGGACAAAGAACCAACTATCATGGTACAATCAATCATACGAACCAATTTTCAAGCAAAAATACAGTCACCTATACTACGAATGTTACATCAACCTTGAAAGATAATGGAGCTAGAAAAGAAGCTCCCAAGTCATTGCTGAAGCTATTCGAAGAAGAAAATGAAGATGATGAAGAATCTGGTTATAATAAACATCAAGAAATGATTGACTCCAACTATGAGTTACCTCAAATAACATCTTCTGTTGGTCTTCATACGTTGCAACAACAATCAAGCACCACAGTAACCTCAAGAATCTCAACTCCAATAAAAGAAATTGAAATCCCAAACTTTGAAGAAATGGAGTCTTTTTCAACTTCAAACATTCAACATGATGGTTCAAAGTCAAGGTCAAGAGCAAATACCCTCGCTCATACACAATCGACTACGGCATTGGAGACTAGAAAAGCACTAGACCCAAGTTTACAGAGAAGACCAACGTTGACCACATCAATGACCTCAGCTCCATTACCTACCAGTCAAGCACCTCAAATGCCTCCCCCTCCTCCTCCATCATCATCGTCAGTTTCTACAGGTACATCAACAATATCATCATCCACAACAGCAAGTACAGCTCCCACCTCCATCACCCAACAGTCGTTAGGTCAGCCTGTTCATATGAATATTCCACCAGCAATCACTCGTGCTACTCCTTCTCCAAAAAGAGATTTGTCAAGGTTGGTGACATCGCCATCAAGTAATAATCTTAATAGTGTCAATATCTCTCCAAATAAGACTAGTTCAATATCAATGAGGGCAATTCAATCACCACCAAACCAATCGCCCTTATTACAACCATTGAATGGGTCCTCCATGGCTCTCGGAACTCCGGATCATCCATCGTCCTTGGCTTCAGCTTCATCAGGAACAAATCAACAAACTTCTTCAAACTCAGTAACCGTCAAGAGAAACTATCAAAATTTGAGATTGCAGATGCCCACACCAACAGCAATGAGATTTCCTAAAGTATTACATTCGGGCTCAAACTTGGAGGAACGTTCTGATGAGACTGTCAATCAATTTGGAGTTAATGTTTCCAGTGTTCCAATGACCATGACTCCACTAGCAGAGAAACCTCAACTGCAATTCGCTGCATCGACTTCCAACATCAATCCAACAATTCCAAATACATCAGGTAGCAATATACCTCCCACCAACAATAACAGTTCAGTAACCACACCAGCAGCAGCAGCATCATCATCATCCATCCCTCAACCAAAGAGAAAAAACACTTTGACACAACCATCATTGATGCCATTTATTTCCAATAATCAAAGGGCAGGCTCATCATTATCATCATCTCACTCATCAACCGAAGGCGGGGCTGGCAATATCAATAACTCAACACTCAATACATCGATGGATTCTAAAATTCTGATGCCAGGAATTGATATTTCTCTATTCATGGATGATGGATTCAATAAAGAAAAGCTCAATGAGGAGGTTTTAGGATTACTATCAGGGTTCACCAATCTTTTGGGTTTGATGGAGGATAAACTCACTAATTTAAATGATTGAGTGGACAGTAAGTGACTAATCTACGGAGTGCTCTTTACTTCTTTCTGTCTGTGAATAACTGATCTTATGTAGGATCTAGCATTATGTATTGAGGGTTCTGTATCAGGCATCCACATAATTTTCATCATCTGACGTCAAGTCAGATTTAGAACCTGTCTTATCATTAGTAGGTTTTTTGGTAGATTCATTAAAATCCCCAGAATTTGTGACAACCGGCGTCTTTTCCTCGGGCTCTAATATATTGTATTGGTCTGCTTCTGTATTAATGTGTAGGTTTGCAACGTCTTCAGTTATTGTACCATCTCCTTCCCCTTCCCCTTCCCCTTCTCCTTCCCCTTCTTCTTCATCTTCTTCAACCGAATAACTCTCGAATAAATCAGCATCATATCCAGATTCTTCCTGTTTCTCATTGACAATAGAGTTAGGTTTCAATTCAGGTACCTCAACTGCTTCTTCATGATGATCTCCACCAATTTCTTGGGATAATGGTGAGTTTTTGTGTATGACAGCAACAGGGGCGTTCGTAGAGTCAGATTCTTCAAACGATTCAACTGAGCTCATGTATGATAACCTTGAAGGATTTGACTGAACTGCTTTTGAAACTGAATCGTCTGAGCTTGGTGTTATTCTTGTAGTTACTATATTATCATCTAAATCCCAGATACCAACTTTTGACCAAAACAATTTACTTCTCAATCTTGATAATTCGACCCATGCTTTTTTAATGACAATTTCATTGTCCAGCTTCCATGCATCAGTTTTCAGTGATCTTAAGAATGCAAATAATTCACAGGAACTTCTCACTCTGAACAAACAATAACTACACAATGGATATTGAGTACCAAGTACAGAGGCAGTCAAAGAAGATGAGTTGGATTCATCTTTCTCTTTCTTAGCATGAACTTTGATGATATATAGTCTTGAATGTTCCAATATATCATTTCTGCTTTCACCACAAATAGCACATGGTTGTTCAACAGCAACAGGAGGACTATTAGGTGGAAATGAGTATAGGCTCGATTTTATATCTGTTTCTTGAGTCCTTTTATTTTGGAAATTCAAACGATACGTTTCGTTGATTCCAGAAACTGGCTCGATTGCCACACGACCATCTATGATGGCACTCATCAACGGACGCTTGGTCAACCAGCTCAAGCCTTGGGCCATATCCAATCTCAAAGCTGGCTCAATGTCATCAGATATTAACCTCTTCAAGAATTTCGTTTCAGTTGATCTTATTGATTCTATCGTGTCCAAAGACTTCAAGAACTTCTTAAACTCTGCAAATAATTTCAAATCGAATCGCACAGAATTGACAGTTGGGGAATATAAAACCTGCTGTTGTGGAGTTGATGGTTCTGAATTGCATTTCCTTAGTTCATCAATAGAGTTGTTAGTTGACAATGATTGGGAATCCCTTTCATGGATGCTTTGTTTCAATTCCTTGAGCTGAGATTGTAAGTTCTCCAGCAACATGTCTCTCTCTTTCAACTGTGATATTAAGTTCTCATTCCTTACTTTGAACTCATGGGTTTCTCTTCTGGCATCTGAAACCATTTTATTAGCCTCATCAAACAATGATTCACTCAACTCTTCCACCTCTTTCTGTAACTTGGAGACTTCTTCTTTCGCAAGCTCCTTCTGTCTCACCTCTTCTTCATATTTTTTGCCCAAGCCAAGGTTATGGGCCAATATTTCCTTGTATTTCAACTGAAGTTGATGATACTGTTTCTGCACTTCAGGAAAGTCCTTCACTTTCAGCTTAAGTGCTTCATTTTCCTTCTTTACTTGATGCAGCTGTTCCTCCAACCTAGATTGCTTCTCTATCGACTCTATCAGCTGGGTTGAAATGGAGGCAACCTGTATCGAGACCCTTTTAGTCTCCTCTTCTGACGATTCGGACATGGCGATTCAGATTGTGCGAGATTTCAAAATTTGCACAGTGATAATGATTAATGAACGAAACACCAGCAGTAAACTCTTGAACGGCGCCAGCAGGATCCTCCTATCTGATGATGCCTTTTTTGCTTTTGTTCTTTGGCTGAGTTTCTTGTTTTGAATTTTCATTTCCAACGCGATAAAAAAAAGAGATCGATCTGAAATCGCGCAAAAGTGGCGAAATTACTGTCTAGATTGGGACAAAAGAAATCACGCCAAATTGTATCACGTGTAGGGGCCCCGGAATATACCTCTTTGGGAGAAGAGCACCCGGATATGCCACTCGATCTGAAACCAAAACAAAAAATCAGAGCTTGTGAATGGATAGAAGAACGTCAGACACGCCGTCCGCTTAGCTCTCTCAGTGTTTGCCTGTTCTGTCCCGTGGTCGTCTACGCTGTCTCTCTAAACCATACGCAACATCTTGCCTCTTCAGAGGGCAGATCCAACCAACTTTACATTACTTGCATTTCCAGCTGAGCTTTTTGGTTGACAATTTACAGACCACAAACCAATAACACATAGAATTCTATCAACAACCAAGAGTCATTTCTCTGACCGGAAAAACACTTGGACCACTCAATTACACTCCTGGGGTCCGACGGCATAATGAAGAAACGGCCAGACCAAGAATCGACCTCCAGGCAGTCGTCTATACGGTCTAGTATTCATCCAGAATCTAGTGCATCTCCATTACCAAACCCGATCAAAGCTGACCAGGTAAAATCAAGTTCATTGCTGTCAAACATCAGAAAGCTATCAACTAAAGCTTCAAGAGATGAACCACTGGTAATTTCAAATCCTCAACCATACATACCTAGCACAGAATCCTCAATGACACGTCGGAGTACTGACCGGCTTACTGAGAAGACGAGACAGCCCAGTATAAGTTCATCCTATTCAAACCACTCATCGCAACCTTCTATTGTCCAACTAAGCAAATCAACAACACTATCCAACTATTCTGCATATGATACATCACCTCCTTCTCCAACCCACTCGAGGCGTTCGTCTCAGTATACCTATAATACGCTGGACCAGGAATCTAAGACCCCAAAGAAGCAGTCACATCTTCAAAGAATCACCACAAATAACTCAATTGTGTCTAATAATACATCTTCCACTCATGCACCTAATTTTGTTCTCGAACAACCAAAAGAAAGTTGGGAAGTGGATGCTATGTTTGACGAATTGATGACTAAAAGGGATTTTAAGAGCTTGCCAGAAGCTGCCAAAAAACAAATGAAAGAATACCCAATTTCGAAGAAGTGGATGTTGATTTATCAGGATGCTTTATCTGAAAGGAAGAAACAAGAGAGAACCAGAAAAGGTGGTGACAGTCCATCTACTCCTGAGACCTATGTTCGATACCTAATGGACAAATCAATCTCGGTCAGGCAATTGGGCAACCTTTGGGTCAGTCTTCGTACTGAACCTGTTGATTGGGTTAGAGATTTCATAGATGCTCAGGGTCCTGTTGCATTGGCTACTGTTTTACAACAATTACATACCAGATCTACAAGTGATTTGCTGAATGATGAATTTTTAGAGAAAGAGATTTCGATTATAAGGTGTTTGAGAACCATCATCAACAATCAAAGAGGTGCTAATTATGCTTTGGAATCAAAGGTTTGTGTTCCTGCTATCACTGGTGCTTTAATATCGACTAAGTTAGCTACACGTAAACTAGTCACGGATATGCTAAGTTTTCTAGCTCATTGTCAGCCGCCGGAAGGGTATGATCAAGTCTTGAAAGCGATGAACTCGATCTCTCCAGACAATATACACTACCAAGCTAAGACTCTGGATAAGAGAAACTCCATAATAAGTCAACCAAGCAAAGGGCTCAAGAGGTTTGAACAATGGCTTAGAGTTGTTGAACAGACTATGGAAGGAAGGGGAAAACTCGGCTCAATGGTTGGTGCGAGCGAAGAACTTAAATCAAGTGGCACGAATGGAGAAAGTCAATTGATGGACTATGCGTTATCTACCATGGTGTTGATCAATAGTATTGCCGATGGTGGTTCAGACTTCAAGACTAGAACTCACTTGAGAGCTCAGCTGACAGCTGGTGGTGTTCAGAGAATCTTCAAGAAGTTCCACAGTTTGCACAGTGAACTTATAGACGAGAAAATTCGAGAATATGAAGATGCTGCTGCTGAAGATTATGAAGCTCTTTTGGCTGCGGAGAGAATAGGAGAAGATGTTGATTTGAATGATCCAGTCTCTCTTGTGTCCAACATCTGGACAAAGATTCAGCACACTGATTCCGAAACCTACTTTTTATCGGCCATTCAACATTTATTCTTGAATCAATCTGATACAAGCAGAGCACCTGATAGCCCGGAGATTGTAAGATCCTTTAGATTGATTGACGGCTTGATATCTAATATCACAATGGGGGCTACGACTGATGATGATGCTGCTTTGAACGTTGCTATTCATAGATTATACGATGGTCTTCAAACTGATGATGTTGCGAGACGTGCTATCCTGGAATCAAGGGAAGCTACCAAGAGAGCCGAAGAGGCCATAGCTGAACGTGATGAGTTGGCAAGACAGATCTCATTGGGTTCTGACGGAATGATCGCGAAGCTCTCGCATGAACTTAAAGAACAGGAAATCATTTTGATGAAGCAACGGAAGTTGAATGATAGCTTGACGAACGAACTCGAAGAGTTGAAAAGAAAACGAATTCTAGAGAAGCATGAACAAGAATTGGAAATGAGAGAAATGCTTATCCTATTGAATAGTGCTGGTGAGTCTTCAGGATCTACTTCTGAACTCGCACAAAAGCTTAAAGGTCAATTGTCTAGGAAAAAAAATCAGTTGAAGATGGAATCAAAGAAGTACGGAAGTACGGTTGAGCCAAATCGTCGCCTGCGTGTCCTGCGTGATCAAATGGAGGATATAGAACAACAAGCTAAGGAACTGGAGATGACGAATTTTGTTGAAATGAAGAAATCGAAGGTGAGTCCGACTGAAGTGAAGCAAAAACCTCTTAAAAGAGAACCTCAGTCTAGTGACGTTGCTAAGCTGGAACAACTGAGAAAGAAGCTGGAATCTCTTCAGAACGAATCCAACGATATTGTCAAGTTTGATATAGACTCAAAAAAGAAGGAGCTCATGAATCAAAAGAAGCTGATGGCGATGGAAAGATTGAAAGAGTTACAGACAAGGTTTCAGAACCTGGACATTGATTTTTCATCGTCTGAGCATGGCGAAGCTACCGGTTACCATTCCTTGGATCCTAAGTTTAGTGACCAGCTTGATGCCGAATTGAATGAGATTGAAAAATTGAGTGAGAAACTCCAGTACGAGTTGGACTTGAAAGAAAACGATGCACTTGATGTCCCATCTAAATCATTCCTTGAAAGTCTTGAGGATAAGTATATCAGAGGCCAAAAGGTGGTTGAGAAAGCTGACTTCAATTATAGACCTGCTGTTGCTGATAGGATTAAGTCAAGTAAAGGGTTCCAACCTGCATTTCTACAAGAGCTCTCGTCGTCAGTTGCAAGACAAGAGAGTATAAGCAATGTTGCACCAAGTGTGCTATCAAATACTGGCTCCAATGGGGAGAAGACATCTGGTGACAGTCTCATCAGAAGTGACACTGACGTTGCCGAACAGATTGTTCCAAATGTCTCAGGCCCAGCATTGGGCTCAGGGCCACCACCTCCACCACCACCGCCGCTCCCTGTACTACTATCCCCACAGAATAATACAGGCCCGGCTCCATCGCCTTTACCACCACCTCCTCCTCCACCACCTCCTTTATTCAATACAAATGGCTCACCAATTCCTCCTCCTCCACCGCCACCACCTTCATTTAATAGAAATGGTTCACCAATTCCACCTCCTCCTCCACCACCTCCTCCTCCGTTCCCAACCTCCAGATCAATCACTCCTTCTCCAAGTCCCCTACTGCCACAATCTCCAAGTCTATTCGATGGCTTTCCACGACCAAAGAAGAAGTTGAAACAATTGCATTGGGAAAAGGTTGAAGCCACGGAGAACTCATTTTGGGAATCTGCTGCTCCTGCTGAAGTTGCTAGTAAGCTTCTAGCTAATGGTGTTCTTGATGATATAGAGAAGGCTTTCGCCGCAAAGGACATAAAGGAACTGCAGTCCAAGAAAAAAGGAAATAGTGAAAAACTTACGTTTTTGGGTAGAGATATATCTCAGCAGTTTTCCATCAATCTACATGCTTTCTCAGCCCTCTCTGACGAACAGTTGGTCTATAAGATTCTTAAATGTGATCGTTCAATATTGGAAAACTCAAGTGTTATTGAATTCCTAGGAAAGCAAGAACTTTCTGAAATTCCAAACGGTTTAGCCCGAAACTTGGAACCTTATAGGACTTATTGGGCTAAAGGATCAGAGAAATCACCGGAAAAAGATCCTAACGAGTTACAAAGGCCGGATCGTATTTACCTGGAGTTGTTCTATAATCTTCAGGATTACTGGTCTTCAAGAATGAGAGCTATTAGAGTGGTCACAACATATGAAAAAGAGTACTCTGATATTGTCAAGAAGTTGAAAGCCATCGACGCAGCAACAGAGGATCTTCAAAACTCGAAACATTTGAGAAGTGTTTTTGATATAATTTTGGCAGTTGGTAACTACATGAATGACACGTCCAAACAAGCTCTGGGTTTCAAGCTAAGTACTTTGCAGAGGCTTACATTCATGAAGAATGATAAAAACAATATCACCTTCTTGCACTATGTTGAAAAGATCATCAGAAGATCATATCCTGAGGCTGAAGAGTTTATCGAAGAAATAAGCAAAGCTGGTGAAGTTGCTAAGGTGTCAATTGAGCAATTAGCCAATGATGCAAGAGAATTCACACAGAGTATTAAAAACGTGGAATCCTCAATTGATATTGGAAACTTGAGTGATTCTTCGAAATTTCATCCAAGCGATAAAGTTCTTTCGAAAGTACTTCCTGTTCTTCCAGAAGCAAAGAGAAAAGCCGATTTGTTATCTGATCAAGTTAAGCTAACCATGTCTGAGTTTGAATCAGTGATGAGATATTTTGGTGAAGATCCAACAGACGTTTTTGCAAAGAACTCATTTTTCAAGAAATTTGTTGATTTTGTTAACGATTATAAAAAAGTTCATCGTGAGAATATAGCGAAAGAAGAGGAAGAGAGGGCCTATCAACAAAGGTTGAAGATGTATGACACTTCGCGGACTCCAGCTGTTAACAGAGTTGAAGGAGGCGACAACGGCGAGGAAAATGTTATGGATGCCTTATTAGAGAAATTAAAAGCAGCAGGTCCTGCTAAAGGTAATCCATCATCTGCTAGAAAGAGAGCTTTGGCACGTAAGAATCTCATCAAGAACAGGCCGAGTGGGTTAGAAGATGAGGTTGACGAAGCTGACGGCGGAAGTGAAGAGGAACTGGAATCTGAGAAGGAAGCTCCAAGATACGCTGAAGGTTCTCCATCCAAACTTTCAAGATCACCTTCTAAATCAGCAACTGATGAAGATGATGTTGGTTCCAGAGCTCGTAATCTACTACAAGAGTTGAGAAGTGGTTCTGTTACTCCAGTTGTGAATGAAAGTGGACAATCCAGAGCTCAATTATTAAGACAGCAGCAAAGATTAAGGAGAAAGCAGCCCTCTATTAGTGATTTTGGAAGTGAGGGAAGTCTGGGTGAGATCAAAGCTGATGCTGACGACAAAATTATAGAGGATGCAGTAGCTGACAAGGGAGAGGAATAGTGAAGAGATAGAGAAGGAGAGAACCCAGATTTGAGAAACTCTTGACGATACACGCGTGTAAATACATCGTATCATATTTATCGAATTAAACTGTAGAGCAAATACGCTAAGGAAAAAAGTAATCGTAACAGTTCTATATTATTTTGAGCTTCTAGGATTAGACAACAGCACAAAAATCCAAGATCATTAAAAACAGCATCACAACCTCTTTTCATCTAGGCAACTGCAGCCCAGAATTTCTCCCATAGATTCTTTGGTTCATTCTCTTCCCAAACAATTTCATCAATCTCTCTTCTATCTGTATCAATATCAATATCCTCAAGTGATTTTAATAATGGACCGCCATAATACAATTGGCAACCAATCCAAATGACACAATTTAAAATCAAAGAGATATATGCAATGAAGAATGCACTAACATCAAATCCATTCATAAAAGATTCATAACCTTGAATGAAGATGATGACAAAGACAAAAAATGCAGAATAGTAAGCACCCCATGGCATGAATCTAGCCTTGTATGGTAGATCATCACGAGAAATACCTCTCATTTTCAAGCATTGGATGAATCTGATATGACATAGAGAGATGAAGAACCATGCCAATAAACCAGCAAGGGTAGAGATGTTCACCAGCCAGTTGAAACCACGAGAACCTGAACCAGTGGTTACCATATAAGCTAAAGAACCAAACGCTGAAGTGGCCAAGACACCCCAATATGGAACACCTTGTTTAGTAACTTTTCTAAAAACTTTTGGAGCATTACCAATGTTTGCAAGACCATACAAAACTCTTGACCCAACATAAACATTTGAGTTAGCAGCTGAAATGACAGTTGTGACAATGACAGCGTTGAAAATATGTGGCAAGACTGGGGTATGAGCGTTTTGGATGGCTATAATGAATGGTGAAGAAGCAATGTATGAGGTATCAGATGATAGTCTTGCATCATCAAAAGGAACAAGCATCCCAACAAAGAACAAAGAACCAATGTAAAAGATCAAAATTCTGAAAAAGACCTTGTTGATAGCCCTTGGGATTGTTTTTCTAGGATTTTTAGATTCACCAGCAGAAACAGCACAAAGTTCACAGCCTTGATATGAGTAAGAAGCATTGATTAAAGATGTAACCCACCCCAAGAATCTACCTTTTGCAGTACCTGGGAACAAATAACCTGGACCCCAAGGGCCTGGGTTTCTCCAGTATCTGAACCCAATTGGTCCTTGTGGTCCGGCACCACAAACAATGATCAATGAATATAGGATAAATCCAACAATAGCAATAACTTTGATAGCAGCGATCCAAAATTCAACTTCACCATAGACTTTAACTGGAAAGAAATTAGCAACAGTAACAATGACCCAAAAGATTGAAATCCAAGCAGCTAATGGGACAGCATCAGTCCAATATTCAATAACTTGGCCAATAACAGATAGTTCAACTGCAAATGTAACAGCCCAATTATACCAATACATGATACCTTGTGTGACACCCAATGGTTTCGATAGGAAACGACCATTGAATACTGAGAATGATGAAGTGACTGGAATGAAAGTTGCCATTTCACCCAATGATTGAGTGACAAGATACACTATACTACCCATGAAAAGATATGCAATAAGGGCATTGACTGGACCAGCATCACTCAATGGAGTTGAGATACCGATGAATAAACCAGTACCGATGGTACCACCCAATGCAATCATGGAAACGTGACGAGCTTTCAATTCTCTTTTAACTTCAGCTTCATGAACATGACCGTTCTCAAGATCGTCAGTGTCATACTCTGATTTTTTGGTTCCAGAGTACTCATCGGTGCTATCTATAGGCACAGTTGTATGTGTATTTGTTCTTCTCATTATTGTTATCTCATCCGTCTCGTTGGAAAGGAGAGCTTTCTCGTGGTCTTTCGCCATGATTATAATTAGTTTGGATGTTGAGCTGTTATTGGTGTGAGTTGATTAGAGCTAGGGCGTTGAGAATGAGGGAATGCAATGAGGATGGTGGTTGATACAGTCAGTCAGACAGAAGAATAAACGAGATCGAAAAGGTGTGTCATCCTCACTCAGACAAGTTCAGAAAACTTTTTCAGCTTTCCATCAGTCATCTAACAACAGCACTCACACAAGGCATAAAAGCAGAGAGAGAGACATTTGAGGGTCGCTCAATGTGGCAAGATTCGCGGTTACCGGAGGTTTAATTTCTTTTTCTGCGGGTTTCCGTTTCCACTTTGGAAAACGCCATTTTCTGACACAAAAATTTCTTTTGAAGCTGAAAAGAAAGAAGAGCTCAATGAAGAAGCTGATGAGATGAAATGGACCAATCAGCGTGCTCCCTTCAGCAGGTCTCCGCTGGCTCTCCGGCGTTCGCTAAACACACAATTCCATTCAGAGCAAAGCAAGAGAGGCATTTCTATGACCCTTCTGGCGTGTAGGGCTCCATTCAATGAGTTGTGCCGTGTATAGCAAAAAAAGTCAGTCTTACGGCGGTGGGAATTGGGAAAGGCGAAACCGGCACTGGCAAAAAGAAAATTATTATTTATCACGTGATTCTCCGCGAAAATTTGGCAAAAAATAGGTCGTACCCGGATTCGAACCGGGGTTATCCGGATCAAAACCGAAGGTGATAACCACTACACTATACAACCGACACTACAACCTAGTGACTCCGACTATATTTAATATAGTCTAACCTCTCATTGTTGTTAGTGCTATACCGCACCTCTTTGAGGGGATTATTAGATTCTCTATAATCTAATAACGTTTATGAGACATCCACAGATAAAGACAACTATATAGATTAAATTTTTCACATTAAATATACACGCTATATATTGAAAAAAAAAAAAATTTCGCGACATCACGTGATTGTTTCGACTGCCTGTGCAAGAGCATGTCTTTTAGCTCCACGCTATTGTTCCTCTGTTTGGATCCTTTCATTTAGAGCAATATGCCTGTCTGTCCAGCAGAGTTGACGGCACTTCAGTTCAGCATGGTTTTGTCCTTTCAGGATTTCCTTTATTCCCCTGATTGACCTCTAAGATTTCCTCAAGTCTGCATCACTCCAAACATGAAACAAATCCGAAACAAGGTACATGAAACAGTAATTTTACCCCCAAATCTATATATAAGTGATCAAAATCACGGGTTCACCGTATATAAAATGGCTCGTGTCCCATAAACCACTTGCTATTGTCGTTTTTTCCTTGAATCACTCAGCAATTCTCACCAAGAAAGACGACCGTCATGACTACAGTAGTTGATATCCAATTATCAACCACTATAACCTCCTTCATTACTGCTACAGAAACTGCTATTGTTCAAGGTCTATTAGATTTAAGTGTTGCAAAGGCTACAGATGCTTCTGGAGTTGCTTCAACATCATCAACCATGGAAGGGATCACTCTTGCCAACAAAGTGGCTGCTTCCATTATCTCGAGCACAACCAAGGCTCCGACCATCTCCACTATAATCTCCTCGTCCACAACAACTTCAAATTCGCCTATCTCATCTGCAACAAGCATCTCCTCCTCAACAACTAGTGCTACAGTGCAAAAGCTTGGAACCTCAGCTTTTTCAAACTCGTCGACTGGTAGTAATGCCAATATTGGACTTATCATAGGTATACCAGTTGCAGTTATTGGATCTGCTATATTAGTCGTTGCTCTATACTATTACTTGCGTTCAAGGAAAAGAAACTTGGTGGAATCTGAAAAGAAGCTCAAGAGTCATTATGATCAGAATTTCAACTATAAGATGAGTCCACTTAATGATTCAAGTTCCCCGTATCAGTTGAAAACTGTCTATGAAATCAAGCCAAACAAATATTACCACAACAATTACTACAACACTTCAGCATATCCATCAACCACAGACTTCAATAACACTTCCAAACCACAAATTCCTCCATACATGACCGGTATGAACAACGAATCAGAACTGAGTTTAAAAGAACCACATACAGGACCAGCTAGCTCGAGATGGAATTTGAACACACCATTGAGTAAATGGTTCATGAAACACTCTCAGGTCTCTTCTGAGAATTCTAGCAGAGCAAGTCTAAGTACAGGGCCATTTTCACCAATATTGGCACTGAAAGAGTTCAAATTAAACAAAAACAGAGCTGAAATCAATGAAAAATCACCAATCTTGCCAAACTTTCCAGAGACTTCATACCAACCTTCACACTATAACTACCATTCGATAAGTGACAAATCTGTTGGGAGCTCAATGTTTGGATCACTCAGTGAGACTGAAACTATCACTAAACAAGTTCTTAGAGCCGATGTTACGAAGAATAATGTTCCAAAATTACATCCAATCCAAAATCATCAAAAGAAGAAGTTAAACAACAAACCATTACCTGAAAAACCACAAACTGCAATTTCATCTTCATCATTAGAAGGTCTGGAGCAAAGAGTGTATGATAGAACCATTCCAACAACGCCTAAAGTTGATATCGCAAAATACAAGAATGACTCGATATATAAAGTGACAGCATCATATAAGAAGAATCTTGCTGATGAACTGACAATATCGAAAGGTGAGTTTGTCAAAATTCTAGCAAGACACACTGATGGTTGGTGTCTTGGTGAGAAAGTTGACCCTGATACTGGCGCTTCCATTTTCTCGTCAAACGATAAATATATTCATGATGGGAGAGGGGTGTTCCCAGAAATGTGTCTATCCAAAGTCTAATGTACTCATTCATCTAAAGAACTGATGATTTTGAGAGAAAGAGATGTAGATCAAACCGCTCAATCATGAAACATGTTGTCTTCAGTCCATATTTTGTATACACTGGACCCCAATACATGTATAGGTGAGATCTACGAAGCATACAACACTGCCATTTATGACGATTCATTTTGCAGCATGTAAGAGAACCTGTATAGTCCTCTTAATACTGTAACGGATACTACAATGAATTTCTCTAAGTCAAATAAGTCTAGCAGCTTATAAATCAAATTAACTTTTAAAGGGTAAATGAATCTAAACAAAACAATCAATAAATATTTATTCCTCCTTCTCCTCATCAGCAAGATATTGAGGTGCAAAAGTCCTTTTGGCTCTTACAAACCAATAAACAACAGCGTATAATATGAACCCAACCAAAACGACAGAAGCATAATTCATAGTATCAGGAGCAACAGGCATGGTGAATGGGAATGAGAAGAAAACAACAGCGAAAACGGTCCAAGCTAATGTGATGTAGTTTGCAATTGCACCAAAAGTACCTAGCCAAAATGGACCATGTTTGATATTGTTTCTTCCTTTGTACAATAGACAAACGATTGGGATTGAATATGAGAACAATAAAAATGTGATACATCCAACAACCATTGCATTATAAGCGGTACTGGAACCCATGTAAATACAGCCAACAACAGCACACCAGAAGCATGACATTAGATGAGCATTGATTGGTAGATTTGTCTTCTTGTTGACTTTTGACCAATATTTCGAACCCCAAATACCTTTATCTCTGGAGAATGACCAACATAGACGTGCTTGCCATGTCTGGGATGAAATTGTACAACCAAATGAAGTCAATACGATTAATGATTCCAAAAATAATGCACCATGTCTGTTTCCTAGAGCTTGGTAAAAAATATCCAAGATCGGAGCACCAGTGACAGATGATAGAATGACATCTAGATTCTTGATTGAAAAAAACATGGCTATAGAATAACAAAATGAAGTGACAAATCCAATAGCAACAGTTGCCATGATTGAAATTGGAATATATTTTTCTGGCTGATAAATCTCTTCTGCCATATGAGTAGCACAATCCAAACATGAAAAAGACCAAGCTGGATTGATCAAACCAACAATAAATGCAATTCCAGATGATGACCAACCAGTACCATTATTAAATTCAGAGAAAACAAATTTAGCATCTTGATATTCACCTCTAGCACAAATCAAAACGGTTAAAGTAATAACCACAAATGAACCAAGAGATGTATACAAAGCAGCTGATGAAATATAAGGTAATGGCTTATCCCAAATGTTAAAAATAGTCAAGAAAAGATTCAAAATTTCAAAAGTGACAAAAGTTTCCCAAGTTTTTGGAGAACGATTTGGATCACCTGTACCTAGACAATACATTCCCATGATAGCAGAAGCCACGGCCAATGTAGTTGATGCAGAAGTGAAGATTGCCCCAAACCAAGCCATTGAACCACACATATAAGCCCAAAATCTCTTATATTTTGGAGGGGCTAATTGGAAAGTCCAATAGTATTGACCCCCAGAGTTTTCAGGGAATGCAGAGATCAACTCACTCAATGATATACCGACACAAGTGGAGATACATGCGATGATAATGATACCATAAACAATCAACAATGGACCACCAGAACTTATACCAGTGACTAATGACGCAGATATACCAAACCATGAGTTTGTTAGACCGAAACCAACACCTAGCAAGGACCAAATATTGAAATTACGACGTAAATCATGTACATAACCGTCCTCTAGCTTGATATCATCGTTGCTTGAACCGGATTCCAATTTCTCCTGTTCTGAGAATACTAATTCTTCAGTTCGAAGTAAGTTTGTCTCGTTGGATTCTGCTTTCTTCAAAGACATTGTGCAGATGTGAGTTTTAATGAAAAGCTACCAGATGATAAGTCAGAGGTTTGCCAGTTGGTGTGCTTGAGATCTCTTTGGTTCCAGGATTAATCTTATATGTTGTTTGGTTACGAGCTTTCCGAGATCTGACTTCCACACTGAAAAATTTTTCCAGAGTAGTGAAAATTCACATGTGAAAGCGAAGAGCAGTCACAGCCATAATCGTTCTCTTATTGAATTTATCCTCTTTGTGCTGTGTTTATTGGATGTTTCTGCCACCACTCAAACCGTCGAAATGCATTACAACAGCCTCAGCCTTTCAAATCACCAGAAATGTGTCAAACTCAGGCTTTTATCCTCTCGCCAAATCATTTATGCATTCGAAATTCCCATGGAATTTCAACACATTCGCGAACAATGCCTTAATGATCAAGGTGTTCGGGTGTTGTCAGAAATATTATGTCATCAAACGCTCATATCGCTTTTAGGCATCAGCTACAAGAACATTAATGATTATGAAAAAGCCAAAAAAACGTATAATCTCTAGAATGTAGTGCTCAAATAACCCTTATTGAATGTTTTAAGAACCTGCAAAAATAAAATCCAAAAAGGTGGCTTGATCACAGCTCAACAATCAACTAAACAAATCTACTGATAGAAGGATAGCAGCTAATAGCCTTCCAAACTGATAGCATCCAACTCGTCAGTCTTGTTGTGTTCTTCTTGATCCTTGGCAAACACATGTCTAGCTCTAATAAACCAATAGACCACAGCATATAAGGTGAAAGCAGCAAGAACAACAGCTGCATAATTCATTGAATCAGCCTCAACAGGCATAACAGAAGGAAATGAAAAGAAAACAAGTGCAAATACGGTCCATGCTAAAGTGATGTAATTGGCAACCAGACCTAATTTACCTAACCAGAATGGACCATGTCTAATATTGTTTCTTCCCTTCACTAGTAAACAAACAATTGGGATAGAGTAAGATAACAACAAGAAAGTGATACATCCAGTAACCATGGCGTTGTAAGCAGTAGCTGAACCCATGTAAATACATCCGACAACAGCACACCAGAAACAAGACATCAAATGAGCATTAACTGGTAATTTTGTACGTTCATTAACTTTAGACCAATATTTAGAACCCCAAATACCTTGATCTCTAGAAAATGACCAACATAGACGTGCTTGCCATGTTTGAGATGAAATGTTACAACCAATAGCTGTGAAAACAACAAGACACTCTAAAAAAAGAGCCCCACTTTTGTTACCAAGTGCTTGGTAATAGATATCTAAGATTGGAACACCAGTAACTGATGCTAGAATATCATCCAAGTTTTTGATTGAGAAAAACATAGAGATTGAATAAATAAATGAAGTGACAAACCCAATGGCAACAGTTGACATGATTGAAATTGGAATGTATCTTTCAGGTTGATGCATTTCTTCAGCCATATGAGTGGCACAATCCAAACAAGAGAAAGACCAAGCTGGATTTATTAACCCAACAATGAATGCAATACCAGATGATGACCAACCAGTACCATTGTTGAAAGTGGAAAAAACAAAACTAGCATCTTGATAATCACCTCTAGCACAAATTAAAACTGTTATAGTAATAACCACAAATGAACCAATTGATGTATATAGAGCAGCAGATGAAATTGCAGGTAAGGGTTTTTCCCAAATGTTGAAAAGAGTTAAAAATAAATTCATCAATTCAAAAGTAACAAAAATTTCCCATGATTTTGGAGCAGTAGTCTTACCATTACCTAAATAATACATCCCAACTATAGCTGAAGCTAATGAAATAGTCACAGATGCAGAAGTGAAAATGGCACCAAACCAAGCATATGACCCACACATATAAGCCCAAAATCTTTTGTATTTTTTTGGAGCCAGTTGGAAAGTCCAATAGTATTGACCACCAGAGTTTTCAGGGAATGCAGAGATCAATTCACTCAATGAAATCCCAATAAATGATGAGATACATGCAACAATTATGATACCATAAACAATCAACATTGGACCACCAGAACTAATACCAGTGACTAATGAAGCAGATATACCAAACCATGAGTTTGTTAAACCAAAACCAACACCTAATAGAGACCAAATATTGAAATTTTTACGAAGATCCTCACCTGAATCTGCTTTATCTATGGCTTTGATTGTTGTTTCTTCCAAATCACCATGGATGATGGATTTAGTTGATGCCAGATCAACTTCAAAGGGCTGTTTCTTGTCTATGCTTGATGTCGACATGATTCACTGTGTGTGTATGTTGCAGTGTGTATAAGGTTTGACAAGGGTCCTTTTCTGTTTGTGGAAAAGATCAACTGATTAAATTTGAGGGCCTTGGTGAACTTTATATAAGATATGATTCTGTTATCTGATCTTGATAACTCTTGAGCAGAGGAATATCGAATGGGAACTTTCAGATAGAAATGGGAACCAGAAAAAGGCAGCCAGATATACGTCCTGTCAAAAACTCAACGCTCGGTAAATCCTAGGAAAAGCCAACGAGATTACGGCCCTTGTCGCTGTTAATCTTGAGTCGGTGATTTGAGTGTCATGCTTATTTTTCCAGCCCTTGTAATTTGCCCAATTACTTGATAAGATAACGGCCATTGGACAATCCAGTCCGATTAGGCAAAAATTTGTCAAAGGAGGATAAGCGGTATCAGACAGCCGGGTAATGGGGGAACTCCTTAATTAGCCTTGTTCCTGAGAAGTGACGCTGATTGGTTGCTGAATGCTGAGCTGAGTTGTATGTCACTGCCAGTTGTCGCTTTTAGCAGTGTGTTTTGACAGCATTTTGAAGGCTGCACTGTCTTTTAGGCACACCTTTTCCTTTCAGTCTCTCCCGCGGGGGGTTGGCCGGCCCAGGCTAGGCTCACTTGGGCATATCCGCGCTGAGCTGAAAAAACTACGTCAAGAAACAACAAGGAAAACGTATTATATCGATGGCACAACTGTGATCACCTTCACAAGGCACACTGGACTAGCCAGCAAGTAATCTTCTCCCCTTTCATCCAATTGATCTGTAAAGCAAAGAATATTTATCCCAATTCGTAGCATTTTTGCCCTATTTCCCATGGGAATTTGAGTACCCAGCTTCACTATCATCATTAACAATGGTCAATTTCCTGATTGTCCTTTTGATGATATAATAGATCAGCCCTGTTATCTCATCCTGCGTGTTTCTGTAATCGCGTACGTCTCTGATTCACCTTGTGACGAGAGTCTATAATGTGGAGTCTCATCCGTGGAAGTAGAATAACGGGGGTCTGTGGTTCGATGAATGGCTATGACCTATAAGATAATATAGTGCAACACATATCTAAAGAATAGAATCCAGTTGTGTCAAAAGATCCGTCTCTGCCTCTTTTGATTGTAATCGATCCTTCAGTTTGATCTCTTCGTCTTTCAGCTGATCTCTTTTTAGAGTCTTGATGCTCAATAATGATTCTTTAGCTGATGATGTGGAAGAGGTATTCGTACTGTTGATGATGTCAGAAATATCCAACGTCATGTTCAATTTGTGCACTTTGGAAGCGGTAGTTTTTGATGATTTTTGAAGGGCTTTCTTCTTGTTCTTCTTGATACTGAACGACTTCTTCGATGGCATCTCTTTTATCACTTGAACTACTTCTGTGTAGCTCTTTTAATGAATGCTGAATAGGATAATTTTTTTTTTCTTCATATAGAGAAGCGGATTAAATGTCATATAAATATCCCGACTAGGAAGTTATCCATATATGGATATTTCTAAAAATTTTATCAGCGATGAGGTTAAAGCAAAAGAAAAAAAAGATTTCTATGGAATAAAAAGAGACATAAACAGAACCACACAGCAGATTAAAAACACCCCAAAATGCCCTCAACTTACAATAAAGACAAGCCTTGGGACACCCCGGACATTGACAAATGGAAGATTGATGAGTTCAAACCGGAAGATAACGCCTCTGGCTTACCATTTGCTGAGGAATCTAGTTTCATGACACTATTCCCAAAATATCGTGAAGTTTATTTGAAATCTATTTGGTCTGAAGTTACAAAGCATCTTGATAAGCATCATATTGCATGTACTCTGGATCTTGTTGAAGGTTCAATGACTGTTAAAACTACAAGAAAAACATATGATCCTGCTATCATTTTAAAAGCCAGAGATTTGATCAAACTGTTGGCAAGATCAGTGCCCTTACCTCAAGCTATTAAGATCCTTGATGATGATGTTGCTTGTGATGTCATCAAGATTGGTAACTTTGTCACTAATAAAGAAAGATTTGTCAAACGTAGACAAAGATTAGTTGGACCAAATGGTAATACATTGAAAGCTTTGGAATTGTTGACTAAATGTTATATCTTGGTTCAAGGTAACACTGTATCAGCAATGGGTCCATGGAAAGGTTTAAAAGAAGTTAGAAGAGTCGTTGAAGATTGTATGAAAAATATTCATCCAATTTATCATATCAAGGAATTAATGATTAAAAGAGAATTACAGAAAAAACCAGAATTAGCTGAAGAAGATTGGAGTAGATTTTTACCACAATTCAAAAAGAGAAACGTTGCTCGTAAGAAACCAAAACAATCCAAAGATGAGCAAAAGAAGAAAGAAAAGAAAGTATATACACCATTCCCACCTGCTCAATTACCTAGAAAGATTGATCTACAAATTGAAAGTGGTGAATATTTCTTATCCAAAAAGGAGAAACATGTTAAAGAGATTCAAGAAAAGAGAGAGAAACAAGCCGAACATCAAGAGACAAAACAACAAGAGAGGGCTAAGGATTATATTGCACCTGAAGAGGAAAAATATGAGAATCCACTCTTGAAAGAAAAGGAAAAAAAGAGCAAGAAGAGATCCAGAGATGAGGATGGAGAGAAGAAGAAGAAAAAGAAGAAGAAGCATGACGATTCCGATGAGGAATGATAGTCTTAGCCAATATATCTCGCTGTATGACTTCACTTAACACTAATTGTAGAGAAAGAATTTGGTTTCGATTTTCGCCAATTTTTGTCGCTTTCGAATGCCACGTGACTAGAAAATGGCGAAACTTTTGCGCCACCAATTCCGCGAAAGTCGCCCAGATCAAAAAAACAAAACAAGGAAAAAAAATAAGCCCGAATTTTACACGATTCAAGAAATTTGCTAAGCAGAGAAAGCTCAGAGAATTCTTCTTCAGGTGTCAGCGGCAAGAAGCTCAGAGTTGAGTCGTGTTCGAATTGAACTGAACAAAAACACTTAAAGCGCGCCTCTTTCCTCCGTTGGACTCGTTTTTGGCTGAATGAAGGCACAATCATCCACGTCCATATCTTTATTATTATCACATCATCACTTTCATTAGCATCAGCACCAGCATCAACACAGCAAACAGAGTCAAGGCAAAATGGACCAGAGCGGGAACGCATCGCTGCTGAGATTCATAGAATCAGAGCAGTTCAGTCTGTTTATGTGTGTCGCATACCTCACGAGATACTCCCACAACATTGGGATCCATCACTATCTATGCCAGAAACTACGAACTTACAAGATTGAGGATTTGGCATTCTTTATACCACAACTATGTCAAATACTCGTCACTGTTGAAACTGAATCAATGGCTTTGGAAGACTTGCTATTGGAACAATCTACTCAGCATCCGCATTTCACACTATTGACTTTTTGGTATTTACAAGCACATTTAACTGATTTGTCATTCGATCCAAACAGTCATTCTTTCCAAAGTGCAAGACGGGTCTTGAATAATTTGCAGTATATCCTTTTCAATATTGGATCTCCACCTTCAAAAAAGCTTAGAGAGAACGTTGCTCCTTCAATCATCCTAAGTTCTGCCATTGCTGGTGCCATTGGACTTCCTGGGTTAAGTGATTACATTGGTCCAATTGCTAAAAGTCAAGGTAGAAAACAGAAGAGTTTTGTTTTTGAGTTGGTAAAGAACTTTAAAGGTAAATTGACTGATAATATCACACTAAGAAATACAAAATCAAATGCTAAACTTGGTTCTAAAAAAACCATCTCATATGATACTATTAGAAAAACTTCAATCGATGAAGGTTATAAGAAGGAAGTTCCAACAGAAGAACACAATCAAATGGACTTTGGCTTAATTGATACCATCGCTGATAAATTGATTAGTAAAGAAAAAAGACATAAGTTAACAAAAGATATTTTAAAATCACATTCGTTCTATGAACAAGATTCTGATTTTTCAACTGCATCATCTCCAACTTTTAGTAATAGATTTGAAAATGATACAAATTCAATGTCAATGCCCGATTTACAACGTGCTAACTCAATGGGGGCTCCATCATCTCCAACTGCTTCATTGAATTCATCACCTGGAATTGCACACTTTAGACCCTCCTCTAGAGGAAGATCCGTTAGTAGATCATCACAACATGGTGCCAATGTTCGGAACATTTCCCCTTCATTAATGACAACCCCGGCCAAAATCAAACTATTAAAGTCAAATTATTTTAGATGTGAAACTCAATTTGCAATAGCATTACAATCCATTAGTATAAGATTGAGTCAAGTGCCACAAGAAGCTCGTTTATCATCTTTACGTGCTGAGTTATCTTTATTGAATAGAGATTTACCTGCAGAAGTTGATATCCCAACATTATTACCAACGAACAGAAGAGGTAAATTGCATAAAATTGTTCATATCACTGCAAGTGAAGCTGCTGTATTAAATTCTGCTGAAAGAGTCCCGTTCTTACTTTTGATTGAATACCTAAGTGATGAGTTAGATTTTGATCCAACGACTGATACAAATAATAAACTATTGCATGAAAAACCAAACAACTCATATATTTTTGATTTAGGTATTCAACCAAGTTCAAGTTTAGCCTCACCTTCCCCACCAACTACATCTTACTATGATGAAAAACCGGCAGAGACTGATTTGGGTGATTTATCAGTCATAAGATTGAGTAATAGAGATGAAACAAATGTATTTACCAAAGAAGTCCTTGTTGCATCTTCAGCCAATGTCCCAATAATCAATGATGAAGAACATCGTGATGATGAACTTGCATTTAGTGCAAATTATACCTTTGATGATACAGAAGCGAATGGAGGTGATAGTTCTTCAGATTTGGCAATTCAAATGAGAATCGCTGCCGTGATGTTATCACAATTGGATAGCAGTGCAAATTCATTACCTCTTGAACAGTCAACTGCAATCAAATCTAGAATCATTGCATCGATGCAATCATTACAGGATCATTTCGGTTATAAAGATTTAGAAGCTATTCATGGGGCAGCTGGTGAACGTAAGTTAGAGAATGATTTAAAAACAGGTGGTGTTTCTGGTAAGAATTCAACTGCTTACCTTGGTGAAGATTGGTTGACCAAAAAGGAAAGAATTCGTAAATCAAGTGCATTTGGACATCTTGAGAATTGGGATTTATGTTCAGTTATTGCCAAGACTGGTGATGATTTAAGACAAGAAGCATTTGCTTCTCAAGTCATTCAAGCAATGGCCACTATATGGAGAAATGATAAAGTACCGGTTTGGGTTAAACGTATGAGAATCTTAATTACAAGTGCAAATACAGGCTTAGTTGAAACTATTACAAATGCCTTGTCAATCCATTCAATCAAGAAAGCATTGACAAAAATGTCAATTGAAGGGGGAAAGAATCCAAAAGGAACAATCAGTACTTTAACAGAACATTTTGAAATTGCGTTTGGTGATCCATCCTCGGCAAAATATAAAAGAGCTCAAGATAATTTTGCACAATCATTAGCTGCTTATTCAATCATCTGTTACCTATTACAAATCAAAGATCGTCATAATGGTAATATCATGTTGGATAACGAAGGTCATATCATTCATATTGATTTTGGATTTCTATTATCCAATTCTCCAGGTTCAGTTGGGTTTGAAGCTGCTCCATTTAAATTGACATTAGAATATGTTGAACTTTTAGGAGGTGTTGAAGGTGTTGCATTTAAAAAATTTAAAGATTTGACCAAAGAAGCATTCAAATCATTAAGAAAACATGCCGATCATTTAGTAACAATGGTTGAGTTGATGCAAAAAGACAGTGGCTTACCATGTTTCAAAGCTGGTGCTCAAACTAGTGTTCAATTTAAACAAAGGTTTCAATTCCATTTAAGTGAAGCTGAATGTGATGCTTTTGTCGAGAACGTCCTGATTGGTAAAAGTATTGGAAGTATTTATACCAGACTTTATGATCAATTTCAACTGTTAACTCAAGGTATATATAGTTGAAGTTGGGATTCCGGGGAGATCTCAATTAACAATGTTGGAAAAATGAGAGAGAATTACCAATGTCATTATATTACATCACTCTCACATCTTGTAGCTACCATGCCTGAACGTCTCACAAAATAATCGCCAATGAACTCACAGAAAATACAGTATAAGAAGAGCGAATACTCCCAATGTTTCTCGTAAAGACAACTACTTTTCAAAACACTACAAAGGTGAGTAGAAGAAGAATCAGTCATGTTTAAAATTGATATCATGGAATATACTAGTAAAAACATCTTCCTGATTATCCGCTCTGGTGTTCACAAACTAAATCAATTTGTGGTAGTTCAGGTAGCCTTTTCCCAACTATTTAAGATTGTTTGTGAGACTTCATGTTATTCATAGACCCATTCCACATTCACACTCAACAGATATTGAGATACATATTAATAGTTTAGTAAATAGAAAGATTCTTACAATTATTTCCACAACTACTTCATAAGTTTTTATACTCTTCGATTTCTGTTTGTGTAACTTCTCTTCACAAGCTCATGTTTTTGTGTGCTTTCGGAACATTGATTTACAAAATTAGTTCCAAAAATCGTTCGTTTTTGTGTGATCAGCTGCTGAAGATATTTGCAGTCGTTACCAAAAGGTGGCACAAGTTCTAAGTGTTCAAGGACATCAACTAGAATCAACAAGGTTAACAAAGAAGAGTGGTTTATGTGAAGTGAGTCAATTCATTTCATTTCACTTGAATTAACGACCAAGTCCCTGTGATTGTTTGATTTGGACCAGGTGGGAATCAGGCTATCAGCTACTCTTGTCCATTGATGATGATCATACTGACAGATCAAAAAAAAAAAATGTTCATTAAATGAATTGACATCAAAGTCGTTATTCTAAAACTTGAACTTCAGCTTCAACTTCGGTTTTGATGGTTCTGCTGATGGCTGTGTAGGAGTAACAGGTGGCTCTGGTTTGACCCCAACGTGAGGTTTTGGTTTCATAGATGGGACTTTCAAGGTGATTTTCGTTGGACCTGTTGTAGGCTTGATTATTTTCTTTGATAATCTCAATGGATCGGATGAAACAACAATAGCCCTTTTGGACTTGGAGATTTTGACATATCTTAGTGGTCCAGTCTTTGAACGTTTGATCTCAGCTTTATAACCTTTTGGTGGAGAAGCCGTAGTTTTCGCAACTGGAAGCTTGATGATTGGCTTCATAATTTTATTCATAACAGAGCCTTTCGCAACTGAAGGCTTTGAAACGTTAGGAATGATCTTTGGGATGCTAATCTTGAACACACCTTCTCTCTTTAACAATACTTTACCATTACCAAGATTGGTAGCAGCTAGCTTCTTTGGTCTCGGAATTTCAAACTTAACAGTCAAAGTATCATACGCAGGAATCAAAACTGAAACAATATCATAGATATCTCTCTTCTCCACAATCCCAAGTAGTGGGTGTCTAATTGCGGACCAAAGCTCCCTCTTCAAAGGTTCATATTCACTGTAATCTCTTCTTAAGAGCTCAATGGATCCTTTCATGGAGGTCCTAGATGCAGCATCTCTTCTGGAATCAAAATCACCTTTGGCACCATCCTCTACGACAACGAATCCATCTCCGTCACCAACACTAGTAGTTTCATTATCAACTTTTATCTCTTTGGTCAATTCATCCTCATCCAACTCAATTGAAGTACCTTCGATAACTGCATGACCAAAGCTTCTAACAAACGATGCAATCAATTCATGTTTAAAGTGTGGCGATTTCTCAAATGTTAACAACATGAAAAAGTATTTTAGGATGGCATCATTTTTGAGAGCACCCATGGAAAACAAGGCCTCAAAAGCAGCAACTCTCGTTTCGTATGCAAATACGGGTTCGGTATGTAATAGTAAGTCCTCAGGTGCAAACTTGTACAAACCTCTTCTAGCAAGTCTCAGTTTTTCTCTCAATGCAACAGCACTAACGGTACCAGAACCTGATGACACCCATTCATCCATTTTTTGATGTCTCGAGATCTCAGAAATTGCTTCTTCAAGAAAAGCTTGAGCTTTTTCATTCAATTGATCTGGACTCTGAATCGTTGGATTGGAAGACAAGGCACTGACCAAACAATGTATCAAGTGACCAATATAATAAGCATCAGAGTATGGATTGTTTAGATTTTGGTTAAATTTCAGTATGTTCAGCAAGAATTTCTTGATCTCAATAGGGCAATCGTTATTCTTGTCTCTGACTGTTGATAACGCTAGTGGAATTGCCTTTTGAATAAAATAGTCCGAGAAGTCTGAGAAGTTATTTGGAACAGGGTATGTAGAGTTTGGATAACAAAACAGATTCCTATATGCCTCTAGCAAATGTTTGAACCCTATCCAGTTCACTTGTTCTTTGGCAAACTTTGCCATCCCATGAGCTGCTTCAACTCTAATACCATAATAGTAACGTGAATCCATCAAGGTTCTTAGAAGGATAGTTGAATATAGAGGAGATGGATTTGATGAGGCAAAGTAGTTGATAGAGTCTATCTGAGCTTCAACATCACGATCTTGTTGTAGTTGGGATGCATACATATAATCAGGTTGATTGATATAGATCTTACAGATCCACTCAAAGTCCGCATCGACTCTCATCCATTCAAATGCTTCATTTTGCATCTTTTCTTCTTCCTCTTTGGACCACTCCGTTAAGTTCCAATCTTCAATTTCCTTCTCCGACTGTAAAATATCACCCAAACAATGCAGCAGTATATTATCATCCTCCTCTGCTGCTTCTCTCGCTTCCTTCTCTGACTTGATTTGTTTTTGACTTCTCTTCAGTCTTTTGTATTTGGTATTATATTGAATATCAAGCTTGGTGAATCCTTCTTTCAAGTCCACTATATGTTCATATGGTGTCCCATCTGCTTCATGAATACGTATGGTCATTGGTCCCGTAAACAGAGTTGGCGCTATAGCTGTACCCTCTTCGATATTCATCTCACGCCTAGCGTCACTTATAAATGTATCAGGGGATGGTTGTGTCACTTCCTGTGTTTCCTTCTGCTGAACCTGTCTTATACCCATTTCTATGAACATTCTCTTCTTGTTGAACCGCTGTGTAACTCTGAACACTGGAACACCTGTTCCATAAACCCACTGTCTGAAAAATGAATCTAGTCTGTTATGATTGACTTTCTCACAGACATGTTGGAAATGGTGAGTACTTAGACACCCATTCGGAAGATCGCCAGACATTGCCTGCAGATATATCTTAGGAATGACTCTTGAAAGACCGAATGACTTATCAGTCTTCGTCATTCTTCTGTCTAGGATAAAGAGAACAATCGGTGACTTCAACTCCAAGAATTTAAGGTCATGAACAGATATAGGATATCTGAAAAATGGTTCAGCCAGTGGTTTTTTCCCGATATCTTCATCACAGATCAAATCAGCCTGCTTCTTGATTCTATACTTATACTCGTTCAATCCCATCAACTTTTTCACAAACTGTAGTGCCATATAATGCGCAATACCAATTGTCACCCATAGATCATTGAAAGTTCTGGGAGTCACGTTGATGTTTGACCACTGCTCAGACAGGGCAACCGATAAAGTGTAAGTAGAGGTGTATATTGGCTCAATCTCATTGGCCGAGTATAATAACTTCTTACTTGCCACTGTAATACCAGCAAAGCCACTATACTCAACATCCATGTCAAAAACGAAAACAAGAGCATTGCTCGTGAATGGAAAAGAACCAAACTCTCTAGAGTAAAACTCCATTGCCTTATACAGAAACACAGTGGTATTGAGTGCAACTTTTTCTTGATGGGGCAAAAAGTAGACAAAGGATGGAATGGCAGTTGTATCTTTCTCCTCTAGTCCTTCGGGTTCTTCTTCTTCCTTCAAGTTCAGTAATGGGGTTTGAGTGAATGGCCCTACAGCCCAACCAATATGATGAGCAGATGTTGGGTTGAAAACCGAATATGAAACCAACTTCTTTGCCAAGTCTATTGGATGTGCACTCTCTTTTTGATTGCTAGAGTCCCCTCCAATCACAACAATCTCATGGCTTTCATCGCCATCTTCGTCATCTTCAGCTGTAGCATCACTGCTTGATAGAAAGTCTGATCCTATTATTCTTGATATCCCAATGTGTTTGACAGTCTGAGGAACACTTATCTCAACTTCCCAGGTAGATTTTTCCCAAAGGTTGTCTATGCAGGGAACCCATGAAGAGGTGCTCACTCCGTAGGTGGAGTTAGTTGTATATGCATGCCATTCGGTTTTACTCAAAGTGGTCGACTTTCCTCCAACGAAATGGACACCATTTTTGGGATTCTTGAGACTGTACTCGATCTTTACCGTAACAGGTGTGTACACCATCTCCGTGGCCACAGATGCTTTATGACTTCCTGGAGAGTCTCGATAACTTGGAGTGAATGTATTTATGGCAGATGGATCATGTAAGGAAAGTTTCAATTTGTCTGGCATTATTATGGTTAGCTCATCTGTATTCTCACCACTGTTCATCTTTCTGAAACGATTTTTGTACAAGTGATGTTGATGTATGTCATTGTACAATGGGTCCTGGGTATTCTGATGTGTGTACTCCAAGAATTCGTCTTTGAAAGGGTCTAAATGCAAGAAGTTAGCTCTTCGCTGGTTCACCAGTACATCTGTTATTACCATTTCGCGACAGTCGAGCTTTATGTATTTCAAAATGGGCTCAGTTGGAACGACAATGAGCTCAGTGCAGCCTTTGATAGCATTGTTCTCCAAATCGACATCGATTGAAACTTTCTGATGAGCCACTTTATAATTGCGCAGTGGGTTCGACACAAAGCCCTTCTTTCCAATGCCGTAGCCTCCAGGGGTCACACCGGCTCCAGTACTCGGATGGTCGAATGGGGCCATTCTTTACTCAGCGTGGCGAGCTTCTTCTTGTTGTTTCAAAAGGCCAATATTTGCTGTGTTTTGTGTTGATTTTCCGTTTTCCATTCTCGCTGGCTCTCGTGCTTAGTCATGTCTACGCTTCTTATTATGTAATAATTACGTAAATCGAAAGATCGCGCTCCTCAAATTATTACATTGTTTAGTGACGCGTCTTGAAATTGATGTTTTCCACTGATACTCCAACAGCTTTTAGCTGCCAGCCTCCATCTCACTGGTAATCATGGAGCTACTTGACGATATAGAAGCCATTCCTGTGAAGGCTAAAACTTTCAGAAAAGAGATAAGCATCACATTCGCTGAAGATGAGCCTTTAGAAGATACTCAAGGCATTGATCAAGAGTCTGAAGATGACCACCCACCTTCCGTTCTTAGAGCATTGGACCTTAAGCAAAGCTCTGTGCTCAACATTTCCCCAGAAGTGACAAGCTCAGACCTGAAAAATCCCTCTTCCATCGATGCCAGACCTGCCCCTCCATCCATCAAAAATCTCTTTGGTTCTGCATCTTCAATACTTGACCGAGTGAAAAGAAGATTGAATGGTGAAGTCATCGCTCAAGAAACGACCCAGCCAAATGGATCAGCTACCGCATCAAGCGACTTGGTGGAATCATCTTCAGGTACTCAAACTGCAACGGCCACCCAAAGTCTTGAAGCTGAAGCCCAAACTCAGGCTGCTACAGATGCGGAAACTCAGTTAATAGAACAAGACACTCAACCTATTCACCTCTATCACAAATCACAAGATAGCTCAGAACTAGATGACAGAGTATCTTCTTTTCCTCACATACATGATGATGGTGAAGAGAGTTATGCTGAAACACAGACGGTTGCTGCTGATTTCGGGAGTGAGGCTGCCACTCAAGCTATTGGTGGAACTGAGATAGAGGCTGCTGTCACTCAAACTATAGATCAAGATCAGGATCACTTATCAGAACTATCATTCGAAGGACCACCAAAAAGAAAAAATATAATCTTGGATGATGAAGACGATGATATTCCTATTGAAAACCCTGATGAAGAGGCTCCAATCCCAAAGTCTTACAAGAATTTGTTCCTCTCTGACTCTGAAGATGAAGATACTCAAAAGCTATCATCTCAGATGTCACCAGATGAACTTGTCAAATCACAGAGGGATGAACGTCTCAAAAAAATTAGTGAATTGGCTGCAAAGAAGAAAGCCATAAGGCTCTTGAAAGAACAGCAAGAAAGAGACAAGAGTAACAAAGATCTCGAAGCAAAAACACATGGAGGCGATGAGGATGGTGGTAGTGATGGTGGTGATGAACAGGGTTATGCGTCAGCAGATGATCAGATAGATCAATACAACCTGGTTGCACCGACGCGTACTATCAAAGTATTCAAGAAGGCCTCGCTGTTTGCTGCCTTTGGAGTTCAAGCAAACGGTAAAATAGATGAAAATGACTTACTGATCTCTGAAGCCAACGAAGAAACCCCAAATACATCCCCACAGAAAGAGGAAGATAAAGATGTGAAGCCACAAATCAATCTATCGGACTCAGAAAGTGACGATAATTTTGAGATTCAAGATCACTTCAAGCAAGCAGAAAGTAAGAAGCATTTAGGACCCCCATCCTTTAGTCTATCCGCCAAAGGTGAAAAGAAGGAAGAACTACAGGTTGTCGAGCTGGATGATGATAGTGACTCTGATATTGAAATTGGATACTCCAAAGCTGCTATTTTGGATTTCAAGACCATGTTGAGTAGGAAGAAGGCTGAGAAGAAATCGGCTCCAAAGACTAAAAATCCTGCTTTCATGTCGAAGAAACAGCTCTTTCAAGAATTGAAGCAAGCGACAAAACGTCAACTAAAACAAGAGCAGATGTTGAATCCTGAAATTCCAAGAAATAAAGAGATGTTACAACAAGAGAGTTTGAATGTTGAAGATCTTCTACAGAGACACATCGAGCAGAACAATCGTATCAGAGAGAAAGAACGAGAAATGGAGAAATGGAGAAGAGACACAGCGAATAACATGGATTCTGAAGATGATGATGATTATGATGAAGATGGAGAGGAGCACGTTGAAGTTCCTGATAGTGATTTTGTTGATGAAGACAGTGCCTCTGATGATGAAGAACAAGAGGATTATATCAATTCCAAGAAATCAAGAAGGAAACAAGTCATTGCTGAAGATGATGACGACGATGAAGAAGATGGAAAAGATAATGAGCCAAGTAATGATCAAGAAGAAATAGACTCCAAACTAGCGAAAGAGTCTGACTCTCATATAAGTCTCGGTGTCTTTGGTGGTAACTTGACTCAAAGTTTTGAAAGTACTCAAAAGATCAAAGACATGTTTGGTGTTTCAATGACTCAGTTGTATGAGGATGGTAGCCAGTCAAAATCCCCAAAAGTAATAGGCTCAAATGATATTTTCGATAAACTAAGAAAAACCAACGCCAAAGTCATTGGTGAGGAATCATTTGAATCGTCTACTAAATCCGTCAGTTTGAACCAAATGAACCAGGGAATTGACTTTCCAGTACAAGAAACTCAACCTGATGATATGGATCCATCTTCGGCATCATTTTCGGAACCTAGCCAGGCAGTCACATCAAATCAAATAGAGCAAACCGCTATTGATGGTCAAGAGAGTAAAACTAACCATGACTCTGAAAATGATTATGGCGATGAGGTTCCACGTAAAACTAGAAGATTGACCAAAAAGAGGGTTGGTGATTCAGAATCTTCAGGATCTGATGAGGAAAGTGATGATGAAGAGGAAGAAACTGAAGAACAAAAGCTTCAGAGAATCTTGGAGATAGAAGCGATGAAAGTGAAACGTCGTGAACTTGAAAAAGAACAAAAGCAAAAAAAGAAAGAAATGAAAGCAAAAGGGCTCGATAAGGTTATGGAGGCTGAAGCTGAAGAGTCTGAAGATGAATGGCATGGTATTGGTGGTGTTGATGGGGAAGGATCTGATGAAGAGAACTCAGAAGATGAGAAAATGCTTGACGATTACTCCAAAATCAAAACTAATAGATCTGAACTGGCTGCTCGTCTTGCTCAAGAGAATGCAGAAGCTGATGATAAGATGGTTGCTCGTTTGGTGACAGATCTTGAACGTGGTAGATTAGGGAGACGTGGAAAAGCTGATGGTGAAGATTTAGATTTTTCAGATGGTGAGGATGAAGTGATGAGAAGTTATCGTATCTACAACCAATTGAAGTTGAAAGAGAAATTGGAACAAGATGAGGCTTTAAGACAGTTAGCCAAAGATAAGAGGTCGAAGGCATTTTTTGAATCAATCACTGAGAACTCATTAGATTCAAGAAATGAGATATTTAATGCTCAAGAAAGTGATGATTCTGATGATAATGATGATGATAGCAATCCTTTCCAGGATGCTTCAAAGAAAGACGAATTCAAAGATCCAAGTACATTCACCAAGAAAAAGAAAATCACCGAAAGATTCGTTCAGAAGACGTTATCATTCATTAGTAATCCCGATGAAGAATATGAGCCTGTTAGAAGAAGGAGAATGAGTGATTTTGGATCTGATGATTTCAACGATGATTTATCAACATTGAAGCAGAATTCTGTCATTCAGATCCCTGATAAGACTCCACAAAAACGTAAAATCATTGATTTGGAGAACGACAATGAAACATCACCATCAAACTTTTTCAAGAAGCCATCATTGATTTCAAAATCATTCCAACGGTTGGATCGAGACTCATTCAGCAATAACAATGAAGTTACGATATCTACGTCTTATAAGACTGCATCAAGTTCAAAATCATCGGTCATGTCATTTGGTAAGAGATCACTTGTTGAAAAGAAAACTTCTGCTATTTCATCATCAACTTCAACCAAGATTGCATCATTACAGGAAAGTCATAGAGTGCTTAAAGCCAGAAAAGTTTCTAAGATCGTTCAAAATGCCAATAGACTAAAGAGTTTTGATGGGTTTACGGAATTTGAATAGCGTTAGTCATATATAGAGTCTATTGAATTGATTTATAACAGCCTACCACTTGTAAAACATCATCAAAAGCCTACTCTCAAAAAATCATTATCCAGAGCATCTTTCAAAGCAGCATGACTAACCCTTGAACTTAAAACCATACTTTGAGCTAATGAAGATGATTCACCATGTTGAACATGTTTGGAGCCATTAGGGCCAATAGTTAAAGTTGAGGCACTCCCTTTAACTCTCTCGTGGAACTGGTGTGAACGTTTGGTGTGGTCTCTTGTTATGGGTATTGGTGAAATTGGTTTCCCAACTTCAGAAGTGACTATGCTCTGAGATGGTATTAGACTCTGAGAGCCTAATCTAGTTAAAAGTGAAGCCCATTGATTCGGAGCTGGTGTTGGTGCAGTATGCTGACTAAATGAATGGTATTCAGAGGCTTTAGGTACCTCTTCAGCAGGTTTATTGTCTGGAGTCTTTGTTGTCGATTTTTGTTGGGCAACAGTACTTTGCTCTACTGGTGTCCTTTTAAAAAATGATTGGAATGACGACATCATTGATGAGGTCGTGGTAGTCGTTGTCACAGTCGGCTGTGCGGTTCTTTGACTGACTAAATGTGATAGTGCTTGTCTAGAATCAATTGAAGTGGTAATGCTAGGATTGACAAAGGATGTTGTGATTGTTGTTTCTTTCGTAATATTGGCTCGATTAGGGTTATTGAAACTTTTCATCCAATTCAAAGTCTGCTGCCTGTTATCCTGCACAGGACAGAGTGGGACCCTTGACTTCATGGTGGAGAATATACTATCACATGAGTTTGACCTATTCAGCTTGTGCTCGAATGTTGGTAAAAAGTATCCTTCTTCATTTTCTCGAGATTCTTCTTCCTCTGTTTTGATAACTTCTACCCTCTTCTTCTCCTCGTCCCCCTTGTTTTCCTCGTCATCGTCGTCTTCTTCCTCTTTATCCTTGAAAAGGATGACCTTCTCCTTTTTTGGTGGGTTTGGATTGATCAAGAAGCTCTCAAGTTTGAGAGAGACTGGAGAATTCACGAACTGAGAATCCTTAACACCTTCTTCTTCGTCCTCTTCTTCAAAGTCTTTCTTGCCATCACCTCTAGTCTTAATCTTCAACCCAGTATCATGTGATAAAAAATGCCTTAGATTGAATTTGGTATCTTTGAGAGGTGAAAGTTCTGAGATGTCATCCAGTATACTTGAGGTTTGATCACCTCCAGCTGAAAGATCAATGGATTGGGGTAAAGAGGCACATCTGATATGTTTTTTGTTTGATTTGAAAGATAATGGGGATGGTATCATAGCTTTTGATAATGTAATATCTTTTGAAGGGGTCTTTTCAACTTCCCTGACTACTGGTGATGAATGTGAAAATTGAGTTGTGTTGAATGATGAATCTGGAGTAGGGAGAGATGTGTGAGTCTTCCTCTTTGTAAGTAAGTTGAAAGGGTTTGATAGCTTCGGGCTTGAAGGTGTCTCTTCAATTCTTGAGACACATCTGATTGGTTTCAGATTCAGGTCCAGGTCCAGGTCTGAGCTTCTTGTTTTGGGTATCTTGATGGGTTTTTGATCTACCTCCTCGGGATGATTATAACTCTGAGTGAATGGTTGTGATCTTGTGCTTATTTTAAAGCTAGACTCAAGTTTCCTTGTGAGATACCGAAACTCCAAATACAAATTGTCCAATGTAGCTTCAATGGTTCTGATATTCAAATCATTATCCTTCCAGTCATCTAATTGTGATAATCCTCTTGTGGCTCTCTTTGCGTTCAGATCCTGATGAGCTTCCAGTATATTCAATTGAGCATCTAAATATTCACCCCTGATCAACAAAGAATTGAGTTCTGACAGAAAAAACTGATATTGCTGTAGACTGGTACCAGCAGAAGTTACTTGAAGATCCATTTGAGAGATCAATGAGTTTGAGAGTCTTAACGAATGATTCATCTTGATGTGTTGCTCGATTTTCTTCATGGTCGACCCCGACTTCTTCAGAATCTCATCTGTGAGAGTGTCCAGCTGTTGACGGTACTGTGCGATGTTGGCCATGATAGATCTGAATGAAGTGCAATTGGATTTGGAGGGAGAGTAAACAAAAGAGGTGGCAGAAAAAGAATTGAAAGCTATTGAAAGGAGTGTATGGGATTATGAGAAAGTAGAGAGCAAAAGTGAGCGAGTGGACACAGCTCTTAGCACTTCAAATCAGCTGGAAATGAGGGCAAAACTAGCAAAATCAAACAGTTTAAACACTCAGATGTTATAAACGTCTGGCTGCTTTTTTCTCTGCTTTTTGTTTGTTTTTTTTAGCGAAAAGTAAACAAAAACAAACAGTACTAGATTTGGGCAAATATAAGCAAGTTTTGGAGAAAAATCATCGAGTTTCGGCCATTTCGAGCTCAAAGAGTGCTAATTACATAGCATGGGTTGAATTGGACTAATTTGTTTTATAAACCTACTTTTTCTGCCCTGATTTCCACTATTATGGAAGCTCCAGAGACAAATCTTTGAAGGTGATTTATTACATAAGCAGAGTTATGTTGATTATGTAATTGCCTTTCTATGTATAGCGATATTTACCAGCATAAACACGAGCATCCTCCCATTCTCTTGCCTTCTTGTAGGTGATGTCGTGGACTCCGCCTAGATGTGTCTTGAATGCTGGATGTGTCTTGAACTTATTTTTTTCATCAAACCGTACCTCATCACAATATTTGCATCTATAATAATAAGTTCTTTGATCATCATGAGCCGATTCTCTATGTTTTCTGAGTTGTTGATGTCTAGTGTAGGTCCTGTCACATCTCAGCCCTGTTTCTTTGTTTAATATACAGCCACAGACAAATCCATTAGGATTATAACTGGGATCCGACTTCAAAACTGGGGATTGTTCCTCTCCTGGATGTTGTTCCAATTGTGATGAGGTCAAATCTTCTCCTTCCTCAACGGCTTTAACGTCATCATCAGAGCCGATACTACTCAGATCAAAGACGAATTCTTCATCTGAATCTTCGCCAGATGAGTCTTCATCTTCTGACAGGTTTTGCAACCCATCATTCTCTTCTTCAGAATCTTCCACTTCAATGTATACCACATTCTGCTCCACCAGTCTCTTCTTTGGAGACTGTTTTCTAGGAGAAACATTGGTCCTTTTTTTACCGGGTGTGGATTTTTTAGGAGAACTGGTCAAACTAGCTTTAACAGGTTTTTTTAAAGTGACCTCTTTCTGATGTTTTTTTTCAGTCTCTTCATGATCTTTTTTGTCTTCTGTTTCTGAGTCAGAGTCATCTGAATCATCTGAAGTATCTTCAATCTCAACAATCTCTACTGGAGCTGGTTTGAAATACTTCTGTCTCACTTCTTCAATCTCTTTCATCGTTTCATTGAAAAGCCTGGACCCTGATTCAAGTATGGGTTGCACAAGGACGGGAACTTGTTGATTAGATGGCATCAGATCAAGAATTCTCACCTGAATAACTCTCTGAGAATTGTCCCTCAATTCCCTAATTCTTCTCTGGTCGTCAACATTGTCAAATACGACCCTCATTGCGGAAACTTTGAAAACATCAGCGTAAACTTCCCGAAGTGCCCTATAATCGATCTTGTCAGAACACTTAACGTACACCGACTGTCTCGTTTTTGTTGGGTCCTCCAACTTTATTATAGAATGGTCATCTTCAATATCAATAACCTCTATGATTCCGTTGAAATTATCACTCAACAGACCGAGGGAATTTGGACTGTCATCTGGTTTCAATATAAAATCTCCATTCCTCAACTTTAATCTTTTCTTAGGTAGTGATACTCTCAAATGGTCAAATATCAGCATGAACAAGTCAGACTCTTTCAAAGAATAGTTGAATACTAGCCTGTTGTTCGAATCTACTATGGAGAAATGGAACGTAGGAACAGATCTGGGGGCTTTTGGAAGTGCAGAGGTCGATTGAGGAAAGGATTGACTGGACATTCTGGTTTTTTATTTCTGGAGATTTTCCACAAAATTCGATACAGTAATGGTGATAGTTGTGAGTACAGGTTTGCTGTTGCAAGAGCTATCTCTGTTCCATGTCACTGTCTGCTGATCAAGACGAAAGCTGAAAACAGTTTCATTGTTTGTTTCGGTTGGTCAATAAAAGTGTTCTTTTTCTTACGTAATATCTCGGCTGAATAACCCGGCTAAATAGAGAATCAAATGCTATGTTCAACATGTAAAAAAGATCCTACAGGCTGTGGAGGCTGGTAAAGATTGCTTTATTGTCGTTGAAATTCACCAAGTCACTTTTTGGCAGTGCACCATTCATGAATGGAATCGTTCTGAGGGGTTAGTATATACGCTCAGTCATCTTGTCCTCTTCAGCCTTAATTTCATCTTCCTGACTGGCCATGACTTTTGGTTCAACAAAATTTCATCTTGGCTCCAGACCTGGCCTCTCTGACGAATCTGAATCACCTGAGTCCAAAGTTCGTCTCCGAATTGGTTTGGTTCTTTTCTGGAGCATCAACATTACCACAGCCTTCAATGAACAATTGCAAACATTATCATATAAAATCTGCCACGAACAATCTCACTTCGGTGACGTTTGACATAATCTGACAGTCATTGCCTCCTCAAGTCTTCTTGGTCCAATATGTTGATCTTTATGAATCTTTATGACCTCAAGGATCTCACCAAAACTCCAACATTCTAGACCAAGGGAGTTCGTGTTGTCACTTGACTCTAGTATAGCTGGACCCCCATTTTTCTTGAAAGGTTACAATCTTCTAGCATGTTCTGCTCTTCGAATCATCTTCACCCAGCTCATCTTCGGATGTTGATATGCTTTCTCTTCTTCAATGACTTCGAAAAGCAGATGTTCATACTGAGATAATCCCTTTGAACTTGTTGGAGATGGATTAACTTATCGGTTAAATGCCAGAAGCTCCATCCGGTTAAATGGACAAACCACGAAAACGGAAAACACATCATCTGATAACGAAAGGATTCCACCATTTCAACAACAAACAAAGAGCGATATTCCACAACAAAACCCACTACAGAATCACAGCCGTACGCAAGAATGTCACACACTCTGATACTTCTTCGACACGGTCAATCCGAATTCAATGATCAGAATCTATTTGCTGGTTGGATAGACGTCTCACTAACATCAAACGGGATTAATCAAGCCACTAAAGCAGCTGATCTATTGATTTCAAACAGAATACATCCTGATATTATATATACATCAAAACTGAAAAGGACATGTCAAACAGGAAATATAATCCTTTCGAGGATGAACAGAGAATGGTGTGAGGTTAAGAGATCCTGGAGGTTGAATGAACGTCACTATGGAAAACTACAAGGCCTAAGAAAGAATGATGTCTTAGCAAAAGTTGGGAAAGAACAATACATGTATTGGAGAAGGGATTATCAAGGCTGTCCACCATTATTAGATGATGATCAGAACTCGAGATTGATTGATGACCGATATAAATTTGATGATATTAAAGAATTCCCAAAAGGTGAGAGTTTAAAAATGGTGGTTGAAAGATTGAAAGGTTTTTTATATGGTGACATCCAAACTGAATTGATCAAAAATAACAAGACAGTACTGGTAGTAGGACATGGTTCAACTATCCGTGCTATATTGAAGTTGATCAAGAATATTAGTGATGAAGACATTAAGAATGTCAACATTCCGAACTCAATTCCGTTAGTATTGGAAGTCAATGATGATTTCCAGTTGATAAAAGATGAGACTTATCTTGACCCAAAAGAAGCTGAATTGAGAAGTGAACTTGTGAGAAAAGAAGGCTTCAGTAAATTATGATTACAATACATGACATTCTCTTTATAGTAGGAAATTTCTTTTTGTTGATAGTAGTTTAAGATTATATTTGAGTGTTTCTATATATAAGTTGTAGGTGAATAGGGTAAATAGCTTTGAAAACGGGTGGTAATATAAAAGGTATAGGAGATAGCCAAACCAAAACAAAAATCACAGAAAAAGCACCATCAAAAAAAAAAGAAAAGAAGCCTTCAACAATCATAAATATTCAACATGATCTTTGGCATATTGAATAGCATTAGTGGCTTCAATCCCTGATAACCCATGCTTAACTCTGACATGTCTAGACAGAGCATCCCCTCTTGAAAATGTCTTTTTAGATAATCCACCTTCCAATTGATTACAAACAAGACATCTAAATATTTTCTTTCTTGATGCATGAATTGTCTCTTGGTGTCGTATCAAATCATATGGTCTTGAAAATTGCTTTCCACAAGTTTTACCATTTGATGGATTGATCAAATGACATTGGTGTTGATTTGAATCTTTTGGAATCATACTTGAATTTGAGATTGATAACTGACGTTGTTTCTTCGATTTGGCAAAAATATTTGTAGTTCCATTATTGATCAACCCTGTCGAGGAAGATCTACGATGATTTGCTTGAGGCTGCTGACGATGATTTGAGTAATAATTTGGGACCGATTCATCATCTTCTTCTTCATCCTCATCAATTACTGAAGAGTCTGAGGAGTATTCTTGAAACGATGCTAAACTCATCTTATCAACATCTGAGTCGATTTCAACAGTTGTGTCCTCAGTATCGTGAACACTCTTGTGTGGTAGTTCTTCAACATTGGTATTGTCTTGACGATTTTGTATTTGTTCTTGTTTCTGCTTTTGATATTCTTGTACTTGTTCTTTTCCATTATGCACTTGATTCAGTTGTAAATGATGCGGTTGAATTTGGTGAACTTGCTGTTGCTGTTGTTGTATTTGATATTGGTATTGCTGTTGTTGTAGGGCATTGTTATCATCTAGATAACTAAAATTCATCATATCCTCGTCTTCATCCTCACTCAGTTCCTCATCTTCAATTTCCTCCGGTATTAGATTTGGACTCATCGCACCTGGAAATATAACAAACTTAGAATCATCTTCATTGGTGAAATAATCCAATGTTAAGTCATCATTGAATTTCAGTAACTTGGTACAGCTTGAAGTATTTGGATTTGATTGATCGACAGTTTGCAAGTTATGATGTACGTGCCCATGAGCATAACTTTCATCACCAATTGTAGTAGTAAGAGTTGGATCAGCAAACTCGTTGAAGATATTCTTCATACTGGTATGTGAATGAATTGTATTGAAATCTTCTGGTAAGTTTTCTGGAACATCATAATACATATCATGACTAGGAATCTTAGATAACATCGTCGCAGAAGGAGCCTCAGTATCAGGGATCGTTAACAGTTCTTCAGAGTTGAAAGCACTAGTGTTTTTGAAATGTAACTTAGCATGGGATAGTATTGGTGAATGTTTCCAACTGTTGTTAAGGGTGACGTTGTTACTACTCTGACTGTTGTTCATCATGCTGTGAGAGTTGTTGAAGGACGGAACGTGGTACAACTCATCCTCCATGACGTCTGTGATTGTACGACGCAATTTTGGGAAAACAGCTAAGGAAGTCATCTCTAATTGGTTGCTTTGTTGTTGAATGTTGCTTTTAACCCTTGGTTGAATTGGGAATGGAATCTCAAGGCACAATACAGAAAATTAGGGAAAGAAGGAAGCCGGAAGCAGACGCTGGTAATAAGATGGAAAAGTGAAGGGGTGTTGTGTTTGATTATTTGATGTATCCCTTGCTCTTTCGTGTGAAAAGAAGGGAGAATGGTTCGATAATTAAATTGTTGAAACTTGTTAAAAGATGAAACTTTCCTTATTTTGATTATTAATTTTCTGGCTCCTCTGTTTTTTTTCTAAGGATTTTAGGGAGATATGATTATGTAAGCTCACTATATAATGACACTCCGGGTAACCACTATCAGTACTGGCAGGCGCTGTTTACGGATTTAGGCTGTGTTAAATTGCGTAGAACGTTCTAGAAGGATCAATTGAAAAGACAGCGAGGTAAGAGTTGTTCTGGTTATTGGCAGGCTTATATAGACACAGGACCAGCAATGCTATTAATTGAAGGTATTCAATGACTCATTCCCTGATCTCCAGTTCTAGTCTCTCCTCTAAATTCTTCTATCTAATTACTTAGCTTTGATTAGATTCTGCAGCAAATTCAGATCTGCGATCTCAAATAATCCCGACTTCCTCCCGGAGGATCTCTCCCGATTGGGTAATTAGTCCGTATAAGAACATTCATCTGGAAGTTTTGGCATAAATAAAGAAATAATTGTAGTTACTGATGTTCGGAAATTAGTCTACATACTCGATCAATTACTAATTGTCTTTTAGTTTAGAAAAATCTGATGACTTTATGAAATATTTTAATTTTTTCAATATATTTGGTGTCATTTGATCTGGTTAGATTTTTAAAATCATTTGCTCGATTCTTTCTAAGGAAGAATATATTTAGTTTATTTTTCCAGAATTTTGAATCATGTGTAGAACAAAATGAATGGTTCACCTCAGTTGTATTCAGGCACTATATCAATGTCAAATTTGGAGCTACGTGTACTCTTTTGATATTTTATTATTTATGGTACTACTACTACACTCTACGTATAATAGAGGTGATTAAATCCGAGGTTACCGAGGGTGCGATTCACCTCGCCTTTTGCTTGATCATGTAAAACGACCGAGAAGTGATGAGCCTGATCCTGAGTATCAGAAAGAATCGAAATATCTATTCGCCGTTAACTATATACTTACAATATCACATAAGTAAATGGATGAATTACAATGAATATTGACGATGATGAATTTTCCATTGAATCTAATATACAAATTAATGAATAATCTTAACTAAATCCATCATAAAGAACTGAATCAATAAAACCCTTGAATAAAACCCACACATAAAAGAAAACACTTTAACAACCTTATCATAAATATAGAACATCAGTCAGCAAATAAGCAGCAGTTATTCAACAGACAACTTAGTTACCAAAACCATACAAAGTACGACCTTGTCTTTTCAAAGCGTAAACAACATCCAATGAGGTGACAGTTTTTCTTTTAGCGTGTTCAGTGTAAGTAACAGCATCTCTGATAACGTTTTCCAAGAATGATTTCAAAACTCCTCTGACTTCTTCATAGATTAAAGCAGAAATACGTTTAACACCACCTCTTCTAGCAAGACGACGGATAGCTGGTTTTGTGATACCTTGAATGTTATCTCTCAAGATTTTTCTGTGACGCTTAGCACCACCTTTTCCCAAACCTTTTCCACCTTTTCCTCTACCTGACATTTTGATATATTATTAGTTTAATTGATAATTTGATAAAGAGTACTAAAAAAAGGGATTTGCTAAAAGTGCGAGTATGGATGTTTTTAAATACTTTGCCACTTTTTTGACAATTTGTTCAGAAAATAGATGGGTTGCGAAAAACACCGCAATTCACGCTTAACGAAATCCTTTTTTTACTACCGCCAGGTTGTGAAAACTGAAACTTCTTCCTGTTATTTGTTGTTGTTCTCACATTTACCCGTTCCGAGGATGTTTGTTTGTGTAAAAATTATACCGAAATGGCGATAAGCAAAAACAAATTAGTTAGTTCTGAAATTTACACGCATCCAATCAACATACGCGTAACTCACAGAAGGGGGAGCAGGCGATGACGTTTTCGCGGGAAGCCCCATTTTGTTAGTTCCCACTTTTACACGGGCAAACACAGTAAACAACAGCACTAACAAAATACCAAAACAAAAACAAAAACGAAATGGCGAAACAGCACAACATGGCCCATACAAAAAACAACAAAAACAAAAAGTGTCGTTTTTCGTGGTCGGCCGCACCACAAAAAAGCCCGCAATTTTTAGAAAAACAGAGTGACAATTCAAATTCGCCACTCTCAAATTATTTAAACAAGACAAATCCCACTTTTTCACAATTCTTTGTATTTCCTCTTTCTTCTTTATCATAATTCAAAACCAATCAAAATGGCTAGAACTAAACAAACAGCAAGAAAATCCACTGGTGGTAAAGCCCCAAGAAAACAACTAGCTTCTAAAGCTGCCAGAAAATCTGCCCCATCAACCGGTGGTGTCAAGAAACCACACAGATATAAACCAGGTACCGTTGCTTTAAGAGAAATTAGAAGATTCCAAAAATCCACTGAATTGTTGATCAGAAAATTACCATTCCAAAGATTAGTTCGTGAAATTGCTCAAGATTTCAAAACTGACTTGAGATTCCAATCTTCTGCTATCGGTGCTTTACAAGAATCCGTCGAAGCTTACTTGGTTTCATTATTCGAAGATACCAACTTGGCTGCTATCCATGCTAAACGTGTCACCATTCAAAAGAAAGATATCCAATTAGCCAGAAGATTAAGAGGTGAAAGATCATAGATATTGTGCAACGACACTAGAATGTCTTTGTTTAATGAATTTGGTTTATTTTTACTCTTGCTTTCTTTTACTTCTTTTGGTTTTTAATTTATTTTTGATGGATATTAATTTCTGGTGATATTGATTAATATGGTTATGTTATATTTTGGGGTTTTACTATTGAAATGTACATTATTTCGGTTATGAAGATGAACATTGTAGCATGAATTAAACAGCAAAAAAAAGACCTTTATATGAGCTGATTGCTCAAGGAAAAAAGTGCTATGAGCTTCTCAAAACGGTGATGTTTTTGCTTACACCGCGAACTCGTCCTGTGAGCACCACCATCGGCCTGAGCTACTTTTAACTGGATACGGAAAATAAATGCGACATGATAAATACTTGAAAATGTCATTTCAATTTGATAGACGGTATATAAAGATGCTGAGAGACCTCACTTTTGTAAATAATGGTGCCCCATGATGAGGTTCCTCCGTACTTTATCAAAGCTCAACACTTAAACAATGGGTCTCGTCTCTGCATTGGTTCAAGATGTCCTGAATGGTGATCTCAGAGCTATTTTGATCCTTTCAATCTTATCAGTATCCCCAATGATTTATTTATATTTATTCAAATCTTCATCTTCAAATAAAATCAAACCACTCCCTGCTAAAATTGCAAATAACAAAGCAAGAAAACTGGGTCATTGGGTCCCAGAAGATTTCAAATTTCCTACACCAAAACCATATGAGAATTGGGATCTCAAGCTCACACAACCAATCCCTTATAGAGCTTTCAAACATAAATATAATGTCACTATGGGGATTAGAAACATGGCATATGAAGATTGGTTCCAATTAGATAATGAATGGTTATATTTCCATCAATTGAAGCAGAAAAGAATCAAAGAAAAAGGCACTGAAGTTTATGGAACTTTACCGGAAGCTTATGATGCTGCTATGGAATTATTAGCAGAAATGAGAAATTATCTCCCTGCAAGATATCCAACTCTATTTACTAAAACTTCTACTGGGATCAAAATCATTCCAACAAATGAAGAATTCAACTGTGTTAAACCTGAGATCGATCCAATGCTTATAGTAGCTCAATTAGTCCAAGATGATGTTGCTATCATGATTGAAAACGAAGAAGGTACCTACTTCTTGAAAGCTGGATGTATTATGCTTGCAGGATTTTGGAGATTCAAAGACAAAGTTAATACTTCACTATCTTCAATCCATACTTCAGGTGATGTTCCAAAATATAACACACATTTGAAAAAAGGTATGGAAAAATTTTTTCTAAGACTTACTCCAGAAGCTCCAGTTGTTCGTAACAACTACTTCATCCAAACTGATGCAAACTTAGACTGGTCAAGTTCAATCGGTGATGAAAACAATGAGAATGTTGGTTGGTATACTGCCCCACCTGCCACTGACATCAATCAAATTTGGTATAGATCAGAAAGACAGTCTGTTAGAAGATTACCAATTACTGGTGCTGCAATCTTTACCATTAGAACGTATTTCTTACCATTGACTGAGATGTGTAAAGAACCATTCATTCCGTTAAGACTATTGAATGGTATTGAAAGTTGGAGTGAAGATGTTCGTGAGTATAGAGGGTATTCTAAATTTGCTGATGTTACATTACCTTATTTGAGACAGAAGGTTGAGGAACAGGCTAAACAAGGATATGTTAAGGATGCAGAGGTTGATCATTACCCATTTTAATTCTCTAATAAAACTTATACTATTCATGATTGATAGAGTAACACTACCGTAGCTAAATTTTAAGCTGGTGGTAAAAAAGCAGCAAATAGTATTGGTTCTACTAGATTCCAAGTTACCAACCAGTAAATCCAAAATTTCCCTTCGTTGTTGACAATCAAACTAGATAAGTACCAAAATTGTAAAGGTATGAAAGTTGAGATTCTCAAAACAATTTGAACATGAAAAAACCCCAAAACAAGAATCAAGTACAAAATATTCATATAACTTAAACTCTTCAAATAACTTGATGATTTCATAAAGTGTAAACTTGATTTAAACAAAAGCAAAATCTCTGGTAATCCCAACAAAAAATTTGGTATGTTTCCCAATGTCCAATATCTCAAGAATCCGACATTCCAATATGTTGTCTGAACAAATGAATAAATAGAGGGGATCGTATTCAAACACCAAGGTCTTATCAAATCATCATCAATGTCCATACAGAATTCATGATATGGAAATATATGAAACAAAATCACAGAGTATCCCAAGAAATGACCGCTTATAAATGATTTATAAGTTCCATGATGGAACAAATCCCATAGATATAGACTCCCAAGTACTATTGAATTTGCTCTAGTTATAAATGCCAACACAAAGAAGATTGAGGATAAAACATAGACAATAGAACTTGATGATAGTTTTAAGTATAACCCAATGAAAACGAACAAAGTGTTTAGGTTCTCAGCATAGATATTACTTCCAAATATCCCCATACTTGAAAATAAAAACAATATGGAACTTTTCAAGGAGATATTGGAACCAGCAAACAAAGCTTCAGTCAATTCGAATAGTATGAAGGATGACAATAATTGTGACAAGTTAGACACTATGAAAGCAAGTAACAAGGGAGTAATGTTTAGATACAACTCCACATAATCATAAAGAAACCTTATGAATCTCCACCAGAATGGACTCATTGCCCACTCATGCTCAAATTTTATATCATGTTGGATCAATTTACTCATATAAATTGAATCCCAATGTATCAGATTGTTCAAAATAAGATCTAATGTTGGAAATGTTGGTATTATGGGTTGTGAGATTGAAGAAAGATCAAACTGAGAAGGGATTATGAATAGAATCAAACAATGATAGAGCTTCAATAGCGTGAAGCAAGCCAGTATTATCAGTGCATCCCTGAGTTTCATAGTGCGTGACCAGCCTGATTGCACCCAGTGACTGAAGGAATCCAACTAGAATTTCAAAGACCAATACCAGCAAATCAAGCTCAGTAAATCCTTGATAGAAATAAACGGATGATGGTGTTCTGATGGGGGTCGCGGAGGCAGTGTCACGAATATTTCCCGATACAGCAAAACATGTATAGTCAAGAAAATATAATCCTATAGAAAATTCCACACTTATCCAAAAAACAGACCCTGAATCTTTCCCATTACCCTGCATCTGAGACTCACTTATCGTACATCAGAGAATTACACTCAACACAAATTTGGGATTCCGAGACATACATTTCTTACAACCGCATAAGCACACACACAATATAAACAAATGGCCCCTATAACGTTTGATCTGGTGAAGAGAGATGAATGTGAGTATAAAACTGGTTTATGAGATTAAACTTCAGAACCCTTTGGTCTTTCCTAGTCGGATCAATATACTAACACCAGCTCAATACAGGGTGTTATTACAACTGTAACGGATCATGGCAATGGGCCCGTTGGTTGCTGTTTGTCCTATTCATTCTCGGGCTACTTTTCGTCATTGCCACTGCCTTCAGGATCAACAAAAGAAGAGGAAGACAAGGAATTCAACCCATCAGAGGAACCGCATGGATAACGCCACCGTCATATTTCCATTCACAACAACAGAACCCACCATACGTTCCACAATACACTGAAACGGCTAATGATAATGATATGGGTTATTACGATGCTCAAGGAGTGTTTCATGCCAATACAAAATATGCTGAAGCTTCCACTGGTAATTATCATTTAGGAAATTTAGTGGTTGATCAAACGGGCACGACAAACACTACAAATAATCTATACACTGCACCAACATCCCCACCGCCAGCAGTGCATCATCAATCACAAGTGACACATACTGGTGATGATGAAGTTCATGATTTCGATAGGGATTTCGCAAGATATTATGGGAATTCAAGTAGTAACAATAACAATAACAACAATGAAGAAGAAGTACCTGCTTATACGAGCCCTCCAGGACCTCCACCAGTTGCTCACACCAAGAACTGATGTACCAGCCCATCTATACCTTCCATTTATATTCTCTAATACCTTTATGAAATTTCCGACCTTACTTGTACACGTGATTGACCACCCCGTAATTTCCCGATACAGGAAAAGTCGCGCCCTGTTCCAAATCTGGAGAGGTTGCGCGGGAAGGGCGCTATAAACTAAACTCCAAATGTAATACTCATCATTGCGCTTGAAAGTTTTTTCTCTTCAAGTATATAACTCTTGAATGAATCTTCTTTCTAGACTGAACAATCAATTAATAATCAGATCTTCAAGAAAGTTCTATAGCAAAATGGTCACACCAGTCTTCAAAAACCCAGAGTTAATCAGAAAAGGTGCCTTCATCAACGGTGAATGGATTACCAATGCCCCATCAACTTTCAAAGTTACTGATCCTTCAAACAATGAAGTGATTGCAGAATTACCAGAACAAGATGTTTCTGTTGTGGATGATGCCATTGATGCTGCTTATGATGCTTTCAAGACTTACAAGAAAACTACACCAAGACAAAGAAGTACTTGGTTGAGAAACCTTTACAACTTGATCACTGAAAACTCTGAAGATTTAGGAAAATTGATCTCATGGGAAAATGGTAAAGCTTTAGCTGAAGGTATTGGTGAAGTTAACTACGGTGCTTCATATTTCCAATGGTACGCTGAAGAAGCTCCAAGAATTTACGGTCATACAATTCAACCATCAAACCCAACAAATAGAGTCTACACTCTCAAACAACCAGTTGGTGTCGTTGCCATTATCACTCCATGGAATTTCCCAAGTGCCATGATCACAAGAAAAGCTGCGGCTGCTTTAGCTGCTGGTTGTACCATTGTCATCAAACCAGATGCCCAAACCCCATTGAGTGCATTGGCTTTAGCTTATTTGGCTGAAAAAGCTGGGTTCCCAAAAGGTACTTTTAACGTCATTCTATCTTTGAATAAAACTCCAGAATTTGGTTTGAGATTATGTGAATCTCCAAAAGTTAAAAAATTGACATTCACCGGTTCAACTAATGTTGGTAAGATCTTGATGAAACAATCTTCTTCCACTTTGAAAAAATTATCATTTGAATTAGGTGGTAATGCACCAATCATCATTTTTAAAGATGCTGATATTGATTTAGCTGTTGAACAGTCAATTGCATCCAAATTCAGAGGATTAGGTCAAACTTGTGTTTGTGCCAATAGATTATACGTTCAACGTGAAGTTATCGAAGAGTTTTCTACTAAATTTGCTGAGAAGGTTTCTCAATTTAGATTAGGACCAGGTTTAGATACCAATTCTACTCATGGTTGTTTGATCAACTCAAGAGCCATTGAAAAAGTTGAAGATCATGTTAAAGATGCCATTGCTAAAGGTGCTAAAGTCTTGATTGCTGGTGGTCGTCGTCCAGATCTTGGAGAAAACTTTTATGCTCCAACTGTTTTAACCAATGTCTCTGCAGATGCTAAAGTGAACAAGGAAGAAACTTTTGGTCCATTAGGTGCTTTAATTCCATTTGACACAGTTGAAGAGGTTGTTGAACTAGCCAATGATGTTGATGTTGGTTTAGCTGCTTATATCTTCTCAGAGAACATCAAGACCGTCTATCAAGTTAGTGAGGCTTTGGAAACCGGTATGGTCAGTGTTAACACAGGTATTTTCACTGATGCTAGTTTGCCATTTGGAGGTGTCAAAGAATCCGGATTTGGACGTGAGGGAAGTTTGTACGGTATTGATGATTACGTTGTCATCAAGGCTGTCAATATTGGAGGTGTTGAGACTTTATAATGAGCTTCGGCTAGATGAGCTGTTTCTTGGTAATAATGATGAGTTTGTTTTTTGTAAAACGACATGTAGTGAACTCAGAAATATGGAAAAAGATACGCTGGTGCTTCATCTGAAAACGACTGAGCTGTTCTGGCTATTTTCAAGTGCTTTTAGCAGTAAACAGTAAAAAGCTGGAAAAACCCTAACAGAATTTTGCGATGCGATGCGACTCGGTATTTTTCAGAATTTGTAATTAACCATAACAACACATCACAGAGAGAAAAAAATTTAGCAAGTGGGTCTCATGGACTTCTACGAACAGTTCCCAAACTCGCAGTTGAACTTCGACGAGTCGTTTGAGGATCTGCTGGCTTCTTTCAATGAGAATGGAATCACCACTTTACAGCTTTTGACGACCTCAAGCTATGAATTAGCACAGATCTATCAGTTGGATCATGCTCAATTAAATGCCTTCGTCTCAACTCTGAAAAAAGAACAGTCTCAACTTGTCCCTACTACCCCTACAACTAAACAGCTCTCATTCACCACTGGTGATGTTAGAATAGATGAAGTGCTCGGTGGTGGCATCAAGACTGGTGAAATCACAGAGATCTTTGGGGAATCTGCCACAGGGAAGTCACAGTTCATAATGCAATTATCCCATACGGTTCAACTCCCCATAGAGCTGAATGGACTAGATTCACAATGTGTGCTGATATCAACCGAAGGTATGGTTGAAACGAGAAGGTTAGCTGAATTGATGAGTGATGATGTTGCTGTTGGGTTGGATAATGTGTTTGTCATCAATTGCAATGATCTAGAGACTCAGGAACATATAATCAACGTCCAATTACCAACATTGTTGAAGAGAAACCCAAAGATCAAGCTAATCATTGTTGATTCAATATCACATCATATCAGAGTTGAACTTGGTTCAAATTTTACCCTTTTAAAGAAATACTTGAATGAGTTGGGTTCAAATTTGTCAAATTTGGCCATTGAGCATAATTTATCAATAGTATTAACAAACCAGATGAGTGATAAACCAATGAAGGAAATTTTGAACTCTGATTTCAAAAAAATCAACTATGATTATCAGATTGGTTGGTTGAACGGTTGGAGTAAAGAAATTATTTTGAATAGACAAGAAAATATACCTGATGGGAAAACTCAAGGGATTGCTACATTAGGTCTAGATTGGGATAAGTTTATTGATGTTAAAATATTATTGATGAAAAAATATAGGTATAATGAGACATTCCATAGATTGGAAGAATTGAAGAGGTTGCAAAAACAACAATTGCAACAAGCACAAACACATACGGAAACAATAAACCAACAACAACAAACAACAGAACAAAACGTTCAGCTTGATGATGAAAGGTTTTGGGAATTAAAAAGATGGTTCAAATTAATCTATTCACCAAGATGTTCTGAAGGTGAAATTGAATTCAAGATTCAAAAAAATGGAATTTCAACTGATTCATGAGGATAGATTGTCTGATATGGTGAAAACATTTTCAATGACTTATTCCTAACTCAATCTTACCAATGGAGTTATTAGATTTGTTGTTATGAAGACTAGTGTTATTGCTGGTATAATCATCCTCTTCATCATCTTCAAACACCTCCTCATAACTATTTAAATTTTCATCAGAGTTATAAGTCAAGTCATATTCTTCATTGTCTAAATCATTATCAATCGTCAATCTTCTTTGGTTTTGATTAGGTTGAACAGGGTATAATTTTGGTGATTGTAATCTGAATCCATTCAAATACAAGAATGCAACTCTCTTCTTCTTCTTGTTGAAGATAAACCATTTATATTGCCATAATGATCTTGCACTTTGTTCATCATCTTCCAACATCTCATCAATTATTAATTCATAATAAGTTGAATGGTTCAACTCAATCTGTTGATCAATAATATCCCAAACAAATTGGAAGTTTGATTTGCCCAATGAAATTAAAGTGTTTTCAAATTTTGATTTCAATCCATATTGTGAAATTTTTATAAAATTTGAAGGTTGTAATGAAGAGAAATCATTATCTGGATAAGAGGAATTAAGAATTCCAATCAGATAAGCAAATGTTCTTCTACTTGTTGACTGTTCCAATGGACCAAATGGTGTGGCATGAATAGAATTATTCTCATAAGAGGTTGATAGTTCACCTATAAGTGGAGGATTATAAGGATGAGTATCAGAATTCGTACTGAATCTTCTTTTAGTTTCCAAGAATTCATTATTTATGAGTTCATTATTTTCATCAATGTGATGGTTGTTATGAATGTTGTTTGTTGATTCAATCAAAGCATCAAATTGTTTATCAATAGTTTTATAAAGCTTCCTATCAGCCCCAACCGGTTTGGTGGTGAAAAGATCACATCCACCAGTGATATGGACGTCTAAGGTATCGAACGTGAGAAATTGGTTTATCAGCTCAATGTCTGACTCATCTAGGAACTAAATTTGTGTTGTATAGTTAGTAACTTCAGTTCTATTGGTGGATGTTGATACAGTCAAACAGTCCATGAGAAGAAACGCACCTTCATTGTTTTTATCAAGAGTCAGAAAAAAAAGTGATCTGTATAGGGATAATAGAGACTGGACTATAATCTGATCGTGGCAGAAACGCTTTATCGTCTCAAACTGTGGAGGAAGTGTATTCTCTGAGCTTTTTTACGGTTTGTTTATCGACAATTGAACGTGTTTTTGACTGCGATTTCATTTTCACGTTGGCGATAAATTGAGAAATTAAAGCGGACTGATTATGTAATAGGCGAGAGAGTGGAGGAACGTGATGTATCACGTGGTGCTAAGGTAGGGTAATCGAAATGCTTATATGTTTGATTACTGTGATTAGAATGGCTACAGCATCGAGTTGTTGATAGATTAATAAATAAATATGCATTATTAGTATAGTGGAGTATAGTATAGTCCTTCTTTTTATGTTTTCCCATCACCTTGAATTTTCCCTACTCGATCGACTTCTTGTCCTTAGTGGATTTGGAATGGTTGGAACTCTTCTTCGTTGAGCAGCTGTTAATTTCAATCTAGTTTCATAGCCAACCATACTACCGTTCTCATCAATATCACTTGAGTTTTGCAATTCTGAATCTTGTGTAGATTGTTTGATTGAATCCGAGTTAAGATCAACATCAATAACAGAAGATGATGATGGTCTAATATTATTGAAACTTGATTCATCAAATGTTACAGCTGATAATCCACCCCTGCTTTTCCTTCTATTATGATTCTTCTTGAAATTTGATGATGATGAGAGAATTGAATTCATCTCAGTATTATTTGAATCTATTGTAGTATCTTCATCTAATTCAATATTCACTTTTGTGGTGACATTCTCCACCAAGCTCTTGAAGCTATCCTCATCATCACCGGTATTCTCCTTATACAACTTTTCCAAAAAACCTGAAGTTTTTTCGTTTTTTGAATAACTTGATGATTTTCTTTTCTTCTTTATCGGTTGATTGTTATTATCATATTCAATCAATTCCACGCCTGGAGCTAAATTTCTATCAGGATTCAACTTTAAGCCATTCAATTTCAAAATCGACAATCGACCAACTTCATCTTGTTCTTTGTCCTCCATTATAGTCCCGCACATCAAAGCAGCATGATCCTGACTCTTGTATTCAATTTGGTGAGCCAGTCTAGCATGATTTAAAAAACCTTGAGCAGATCCGAAATCCGTCCTTCCACAAATTGGACATTCAATTCTAACAATGACACCATCAGAACGCTTATGTACACAAATCTTATTTCCATTTGCATCAATAACAGGCCTTAGACCACCATATGAAGTACGTGGTTGTTTTGGAGGAGATGACGAATCATTATCAGATGATTGGTGTCGTAGTGATGATTTCCTAATGGATGGTTGCCATTCATTTGTAGATATAGGATTCGATAACTGTGGTTGTGATGCGATTGAAGGATCCGGTGTGTTTGCTTGGATCAATGATTGTAAATATTTAACATATTCATCATCATCATGTATTTTAGTCAGTGTAGTTAAACTTGCCTCCACTTTTGATATTTCTGCTTGAATCATGTTATATTCTCTATGTTTCAATAATATTTCAATATCTATCTCATCTGATAACTTCTGTTTGATGTCATTCTCTATTGAATCAACATGGTTGAATTCACTAATATCTTGAGGACTGTACCCGTCGGAATTTGGTGATTTTGGGGTGGCTATTTGGACGTAGATGTTAGGATTTGAACGGTTTGAAGAAGTAGATTGCTGTTCTTCCTGGGTATCCGCACTCATCTCTTCTTTTTCTTCAGCAAGACAGATTTCAGTGATGTATCTTTTCCTTTGATTGTTTGTTATTGATATTTGGAATTTTCGCCATTCGTTTTGCGTGCGGTGATCAGCTGTAGATATTGAAAAGCCTTGGTTCCACTACTGCACGCCCCACCAAATTTTAGCTAGATATTGGGTGTGTCACATGATAAATTGTGGGTTCCAAAAGAGGAGCTCGTGATTACAAAGCTTTAAACTCCCGGTCAAAAAGGTCAACAGTTGATTGATCTATAATGGTTAGAAGTTCAAGCATTATCACTGTGTGTGTCCCTTACCGAGTATTTATTACCTCAGCCCCAAGTTACAGAACGTGTTCGCGGGGAGACACCAGCCTCATCAACTTTTTCTCTTCTTTCTTCCATCTGTTTCAGAATTTCAGCTGTGTGACGTCAATTTAGGTCATTTTGCACGAGCAATGAGAGCTGTTTTCGCCAAATGTTTAAACTTTGGGGAAAGACAGCAGCAACAAATGTTGCCACGGTATTGTCCCACGTCATCTTTGTCAGCACCGTCAACCCCTCTCTCTTTAGCCTTCTGCTATAATCGTTAGACCTAAATCAAACGCTGAGCTCGTGCCTGAGCCGCATCGGGGAATTTTCGCGCGAATTTCATGTGCCAAAAATTTCTTTTGCGTGTAGGCAAAAATTTTGTAAACAAAGAGAACATCACTATAAAAGCAAACAGCAATCCTCAAAAATTCCCCCAAAGCACGCTGGGAAGGAGAGTCAACGCCTTGAAAACTCACCATGCCATCCGCTGAATCATCGTCCTCGTCGACCTCTGCATTTGTCAGTGCATTGATTCTGTACGGGATTGTTGGTTCTGTTCTCTTCATCGCTTTCTCTGTCCTCAGACCAAAACAACCACAGGTTTATCAACCAAAATCCACTGACCTGCCTACGCTATCTAAAGATGAAAGACCTCTAGAAGTGTCTAAAGGTCCTTATTCATGGTTTACCGAAATCTGGACTAAACCTCAAACTTTCTTTATCCAATATATTGGTTTGGATGGTTACTTATACACCAGATACTTGGGTATATTTGCAGGGGTCTCATTAGCTGGCTGCTTGATGTTGTTACCAATCTTACTACCTGTGAATGCCACCAATGGTTCAAACTATAAAGGTTTTGAGCTACTGAGTTTTGCTAACGTTACAAATAACAAGAGATACTATGCTCATGTCTTCCTATCTTGGTTCTTCTTTGGTACTGTCATCTTTGTCATTTACAAAGAACTGGTTTTCTACACTTCATTGAGACATGCTGTTCAAACTACACCATTATATGATGGTGTTCTATCTTCAAGAACTCTATTATTGACGGATATTCCAGATAATTTATTGATTGAGGAAGAATTGAGAAGACTCTTTCCTGTTTCTTCAAGAATCTGGTATGCTAGAGATAATAAAGAATTGGATAAGTTGATTGAAGAGCGTGACAAGTTAACCAAGAAATATGAAGCTGCCTTGAATAAAGTTGTCAAAAAATCTACCAAGTATCATAAAAAACTGGTAAAGAAAAATTTGGATATTCCATTAACTCCACAAGGTTTAATTGAAAAACAACCAACTCATAGATTGGGTAAAATTCCATTCATTGGTGAAAAAGTTGAAACAATCAATTACGCTTTGAAAACATTACCTGAATTGAACGATAAAATCACAGATTTACAGGACAATCCAGACTCTCAGAAGCAAGTTGGTTCAGTGTTCATTGAATTCCCAAATCAATTAGAAGCTCAACGTGCTTATCAATCCATACCATTCCATGGTATTTTTAGAGGTGAACGTGTTATTGGTGTTGCTCCTGAAGATGTTATCTGGAGTAACTTATCACTAACAAAACACAGTAGAATGGTGAAAAGAGTTTTGGCAAACACTTTTTTGACCTTATTGATTATTTTCTGGGCCATTCCAGTTGCTGTTGTTGGTTGTATTTCTAACATCACCTTTTTGACTTCCAAAGTACATTTCTTGAAATTCATCAACAATTGTCCATCTGTCATTTTGGGTTTGATCACTGGTATTTTACCAACTGTTGCTCTAGCCGTTTTGATGTCTTTAGTTCCTGTTATCATCAAGAAAATTGGTAAAATTTCAGGTTTCCCAACAAAACAACAACTTGACCAATATGTTCAATCGTGGTATTTTGGTTTCCAAGTCATTCAAGTATTTTTGGTTGTTACTTTAGCTTCTTCTGCTTCTTCAACTGTGACTGCAATTATAGATGATCCAAGTTCTGCTATGACTTTGCTGGCTGCCAACTTACCAAAAGCTTCAAATTTTTACATTGCTTACTTTTTGTTACAAGGTTTATACACCCCAGCATGGACCATCTTACAAGCTGTACCATTAGCTTTGAGTCATGCCTTATCATTCTTATTGAATACTCCAAGAAAGAAGTGGAATAAAATGAATACTTTGAGTGCTCCTTCTTTTGGTGTTATTTACCCTGGTGTTCAATTGTTGATTGTTTTATTCATTGTTTATGCTATCATTGCTCCAGTTTTGTTGATTTTCTCAACTTTTGCTTTGGCTTTATCTTACATTGTTAATCTTTACATTTTCACATACGTTAAAGGTCCTGGTGAATTTGACGCTAGAGGTCGTAACTATCCAAAAGCACTGTTACAATCATTTGTTGCTCTATATTTGGCTGAAATTTGTGTTTTGGGTTTGTTTATCATGGCTAAAACATGGGGTCCAGTTGCCTTGGAAGGCATTATGTTGGCTGTTACTGTCCTTGCTCATGTTTATTTGAAGTACAAATTCGTCCCATTATACGACATTGTTCCAATATCAGGTATACATGAAGCTAGAGGTGATGGCAAAGGTGTCTATCCAATGGATCACGGATTCAAGGAAATCAAAGAGGTTGGTGAAAAATATGTTGCTGATATTGCCAATGGTACTTCAGCTCCGAAATCTAGCACCATTGATGATGCTGCTACTTATGAGTCCAACAAAGAAGGTGCCTTAAACAACAAGGTTGAGTCATCCAATGCTCTCAATGATTCCAGCTCATCCAAGAATGAAACAATCACTCAAGGAGGCCCTACTCCAGAACAAGCTGAAGTCAATCAAGAAGCTGACATTGAGAAATTGGCTCAAAAGGCTAAGACCAATCCAAAGTCTGTTTTGAAGAGATTGATTTCTCCAGAAAATGGGTATACATTTACATTTATTCGTTCAAGACTTCCTGTTGTTTTCAACCGTTCTCCAAACTATTCTGCTGATTTCTTACAAGGTGCTTACAACAATCCAAACATGAACAAAGAAGATGAAGAAGTATGGATTCCAAAAGATGCCCATGGAGTTTCCACTTATGAAATCGAACTAGCTCAAGGTAAAGCTAGAGTTTATGACGACAATGCTTATCTAAGTGAAGATGGTAAGCTAACCGTTGATGGTCTACCACCCTATTTCAATAACGATATCAAGGTTTAGATTGATGTTGACTTGACATAATCCCTGTGCTATTACGTTATCTTTTGCTATTTGGTTTCTGCTTTTGCTCTAAGTGCTTGTTACTTTTATCCATGGACTCTTTATATACTAGAAGGGCTCACAGTTTCTAGATCCACCGCTTTGCCACACTATCCTTTAATTTTAATGTTTATTCAAACCTCCGCTTCAGAGCATAGTCTTTGCTGTCCACGATAATCCAATAAACGATCCTTCTGTATCAATTTGTGAGTAGTCGCTACTTGGTTGCCATGGTTATATACTACACTACACAATATTACATAATTTCTGACGTAACCCGTCTTCCTTTGTTCTAGCAACATTTCTTTAACTAAAGAGAAGAGCGATAACGAAATACAAAATGGAAAAAAGTTGCCACTCCAAAAACCACCCACACTCGAGAAGGTGTGCGCCAAAATGACACAATACGACAAGAAAATCCTTGTCAAGGCATCCCACAACGCGCAGACAGCCAGACTCGAAGTCCCATACGCTCAGATTTCAACACTGGAGGACTTGAACAGGTGGATCCAGCTGAACCTACATGTTTCATCCTTCAGACTGGAAAGAAAGTCCAAAAGACACAATGGTTACGTCAAGTTGGAAAATAAGAAGGACTTCAAGTCGCTCAAGAGAAGTCTTGAAGTCAAAGACAGCTTGAAGCTGAAGATCATCGATGTTCCAGTTGCAGTTTCAGGGGCTGGCAGTGTCGGTGATTGTGGCAATCATGGGGAAAAGGGAGTTGACAGCTCAAAAGAGCACAAGAACGCTGGAATCACCACTGCAGACTTACACAGCGTCCTTGAGCAATTGAAGGAATTGAACATCAAGGTTGACTCAGTCCAAAAGAGACTCACCAAAAACAGAAAAGAGGGAAACGCAGCTGTTGATGCTGCTAAGGCCGCTAGAGCCACAACCAATAGTGGAACATCCACCACCAATATCATCAATGCCACTGGCGAAGTTGAAGAGGATATCATCATCGACATTCCTTTCCAATCTAATGAACATAGACTGAAAGTTGTTGAATTGGTTCAAAAGTTCGATTCGGCTGAGAAATTGATTGAATTGCAAGAGAACAATGAACACTTTGAGAAATTATTACGGTTGGTTAATGGTGACGTTGAGAAGTTATTTGCTCTTGCAAAAGGATCTTCATCGGTATCATCGACTGGCTCAAGGCCAACCATTTCAGAAGGGGACGGTTATGTTCTCGTTAAACTGTCTTGTTTTGAGGAAGATTTGAAATTTGAGTTGACCAACTACACAGGTTATAAAACTCCAACCAATATGGGATTAGTTTTCCAATCATTGAATGCTGAGAACGATGTCATTTATACCATCAACTTGCATATGGGTCAACACTCAATCTTGCCAAATTATAAGAAAATCCTATACTACGGATTGAAAGGAATCAAGAGGGATCAATTGATGAAATGTAATGATTACAAGATCATGTTGGTGAAAGAAGACTCTAGTATCTTCAAAGAGGGTTATGGTCAAGGTTCTCAAAATGGTGAGGTTTACTTGAGAAGTCCAGGGTATAGTGAATCTCAAGATATTGGCGAGGTTGAAGGTGAGGAAGTTATGAATGATGATGCTGTTGTTGACTCCGATGAGGATGAGGAGGTGGAAGTCAAGGAAACCACATCTTCTGAGTTGGCACAAGGCCAGGAACAAGGAGATGATAACAGCTCAACAAGCTCCAACTTTGTCACTCCAAGCAACTCAACTTTTTTGAACTTTGATGAGACTCAAGAACCAACAATTCAAGCTCTCAACGACCCATTTTCAAAAGAAAACCTCAATGATAGTGGAACTACATTGACGAGCAACAATATCTTGAACGAGAAGGATGAAGAAACCCATGATCTCTCAACAACAGATGATGGTGAAGGTATTGTTACTGACTTTAGTGAGGTCTCAGATAATGAAAGTCATGTTGGTGATGACTATGAGGTTTTGAGTACTGATGATTACGCTAGTGAATGTGACTAAGCTTTATGTGGACTGGTTCCAAGTGTTTGTCTCGCTATACGGGATTTATGGTACTTCAGTTAAGGAATGGGTAGGTTGGAAGGGATGGTTTTTTATGTCGGAAATATTGGGATAGTGAATGTCGGTTTTATTTGTATAATCTTTAACATGTTACTCAGAGGGAAAGTGCTGTTGGAGCTTCTGTAGCGTATCTCTACATTTGATATCATTGAAGTAAATGCTAAATTCAAAATTATACTGTACAAGTTTATGATCCTATGCTTAATTCTCAACTTCTTTGCTTCTTCTTGGTGTGATAGTAACCATTTGCATCTTTCTCATGCTTTCTCTTTTCTCTTGTTCTCTCATGCTTCTTGTTTTTTCTCTTTGCAATAACCTCAGGAGCACTAACAGCCAATCTTGCTCTATGAGTTCTTCTATCTTGACGTCTCTTCATCACGAAAATTCTAACGTTAGAATAGGCTTGGGTATAATCAGTGACACCAATCTTGGTTTCAATCATTTTCAAACATTCAAGTGACAAATTAGCCAATTCTTCTTCTGTATTATTGTTCTCAGTTAATTGATACAGTGGTAGAATTAATTCTTCACTCAATCCCAAAACACGTTCCTTGGATAAAATTTGAACAGTCATAGCCAAAAATTGAATACAGGCCTTCTTAGATGCTGAAGAGATTCTTTCAATTCTAACAGATCCACTGGCTTGTTTGATGGCCCAGTCACTTGCCATCAACTCTTTGACTTCTTCCTCTTGCTCATCAGTTTCTAACGCATCTTTAACCTCGTCATCTTTTTGTAATAGCGAGTAATCGAATAATGTACCATTTTTCTCCCAGTTCATGAAGATTGAGGTCAAAGACTTGATATTCTGAGTGCCCAGTGATTCTTCAATTCTTGGAGCTCTCAATTGGTGGAATAATCTATTTGCAATATTCTGGATGTCTGAACCGTTCAACACATCTTTCTTTGACAGTAATAATCCAACCAATCTACTTGACGCCAATCTAATCCATGAATGAGGATACAACAAACTTGCAATAATATCAAGCTTTAGATCTTCATCAATCAAATCAATACCTTTGTCTGCAAGAACTAAAAGACAGTTCAATGCAGTGTAGATAATCTCCCAGCTGACTTCAATCTCTGAATCAGGTCTTGAATTGACCAGGACCTCTTTAATGTTGGTGATAACAACCTCATCAATTGAACCTTTAATTCCGGTAACCTTCAATTTGATTCTATAAAGTTGTAAAGCACATTTTAACAAAGCAGAGTTTTTGGAGTTCAACCAGCCGACAATATACTTCTCAAAATCATCAGTACTACTCTTTTCAAATATAGTAGTGATCAAAGAAACAGCCATTTCTCTGGTCTTGACTGAGGTCTCAGAGATCAGGATCTTGGCTAAACCAACAAAGAATGATGTAGATAATGCATCCAGCAGTTGTTGATTGGATTTACTCAAAATTAGATGAATCAACTCCATGACAGATTGTTTACCCTCTTCAGTTGGATAACTTAGATTTTCAACCAGAAATTTGAATTGTTTCTCCAGTCTTCCACGACCTTGATCATATTCCATCAAAAACTGGAAGTATATACTTCTAGAAACATCTCTTCTTTCCTTGGAATGACTGGTGACCATAACTTCTCTTAGTTTATCCATTGTATCGTAAACCTCTGGAATCAAGACATGTTTTGAGACTAAACTTTTGATGAAATTGAACGCTAAACCTTGTCTGCTCTGTTCTTGTAAATCAGGTTGAACACGAATCAATAGATATCCAAGTGAATTCTCATTCAAAGTCAACTCTTCTCTATGACGAAGAACTGAGGTCAAATATTTGAAACAAGCTTGAACTAACTCTGATTCAGTGGATGGATAATTCTTGATAATGTCCAAACATCTTGAAGCACTAGCTCTAAAAATATCGACAGTGTCCTCGTCAAAAGAAACACTAATACACAAGGATAAGACTTTGAGGACTCCAACTATAACAGCTTCACTTTCAGATTCCATGGCAGTGATAAAATAAGGTAAGAACCCAGCTAGTTTATCGGCAGTGATGAAGTCAGGATTCTTAGTCAACGTATTTCTCAAAAGCTCCAATGCCAATTTTTGAAAGGTTTCAACGTATAATGTATTTCCAGACTCAACCCTCAAAGGTTTTGCGTCCAATTGGACCAAGAAATGCTTCTGAGTTTCAGTTGGCTCAGCTTTAGCTGGTCTTGAATTGTCTTTCTCTGAGTCATCAAATAGCTCGTAACATAGAACCAGCATTTCCTGAGTATTCAACTGAGCATTCTTATAGACACCAAGAGAAAATCTTCTAATCAATTCATCCAGCTTGTTTTGGATTTTAAGTGTGATTCTTTCGTGCAGTAGAAGTTTGACTGGTCTCACAAAGTCAGAGAAATGTGATAGACTAATGACTCTACCCAGCAATTCAGCAGTATCAGAACTTTTGTTGTTTTTAACTTCTTTCATTGTGGTTCTGTAACCGTCAGCTTCTTTTTCTTGACCAGTTGAACCAAAAATATTCTCCATTACAATTTCCATGATCATGGAGGCAGAATCATCTAATTCACCGTGCTTGAACTGTGTCAAGTTCAAGATGGCATTTACGGTGTATCCTAAAACATGGATTTGGAATCCTTTAGTCAAAGCAGTCTTCAATTCAGTGATGATGAACTTGATGTAGGTAGCACCAAGGATGTTGGAAGCTCTACCAAGATATTTTCTTGTAGCCTCACGCAAATCGTCATATCTCACACGTAAAACTTGACAAATGTTGGTAAGAACTCCAGGTAATATGAAGACGATCCGCTCATGTGATAAACACATGATCAAGGATGCTAGTGCTTCAATTAGTGGGGCTCTAGTGACAGAAGTTTCCTCGTTTCTCTTGTTCAAGACCTTGGCAACCGGTTCAATCATCTCCTTTTCAATTTGAACATCAAGCAAATCAGAATCACTTGGCAAACCATCCATTCTGCTATCTTCATTCTTGACATTAGTCAATAGCGCCTTGGAAACTGTAACAATCAAACTGACTGAATCCTTCAATGTGGAACTACCTTCTTTCAAACCAGATTGGTATCTCTTGAAGATGGCAAGGAACTGTCTATAGGACACGCAACTAATCAAGTGCTCAATAGTCGAGACAGCTTCATTTGCAATATTACGAAGTCTGTCATCTGTACAATATGCATAATGCTCCATGATGGGTAGTAAGTAATGAGCAATGTTAGCACCAGTGATCTGTTTAGCAAACTCAGAAAGTCTTTTGATGGCTCTTTGACGTCTATGCAATTGAATATGGTTGATATTGGTGAAGAAGTTAGCCTCTTCATCACCACCATGTAACAGACACTTCATGTCTTCAAATCCTTCAACATGTCTGATGTCAGAGACAATATGAGACAGTAGAGCGATGTACTCCGTCTGAACAACTTCAACCTTGGATCTTAGACCAATCCTCAAGTTCGGTAGTAGCAAATCTTTGAAGATATGGATCAATTCTTTGTTGGCTTCATCTTTTTGAGAGAAAGCATCAATAAATCTTCTTAACGAGTAACTTGCGTTGGTTCTGATTGATAAATCATCAGCATCGTTGATGAAGAACAAAGAATTGTTGACCAAAGGTAACCATTCTAAATATGAGAAGCTGGAATAGAGCTCATCATTTAACAACCTGAAGGCAGCAAGTCTTCTGTCATAGTCGAACTCATTCATACCTTTTCTAGAGAAAGAATTCATCTCTTCGATTAGGGAACAAGCTTTAGCATATTCATCAAATTTCTCACCTATATCCGTGAAAAGCTCAACCAATAATAAACGCTGTTGTTTATCAGTGAAAAGCCTCAAAAATCTAGAAGCAACCTCATACAAATGTTTTATACCCTCGAAGTCACCTTCAAACTCCTGGATCAAGACTCTTAAGATTCTTAGGACTTGTAATCTACTTTCCTTGAACAAATGAGCATTTGGCTTCTCCAGTAATTGAGTGGAGAGATTGACAATTTCCGCCCTTCTCTCTTGTGTCTGAACATGGTTCTTCTCGACCAATGCTAGCAGCAAATCAATAGCTTCGGAATTGACTTTTGGATCAGTAGTACGGGCCAAAATATCAGGTAGCGATTGAAAGGTTTTCTCAGCAATAGCTTCATGTAGAGTCACATATTTCTTTGAAGATGGGACAGTGGTGATGACGTTTGTAGCGAACTCAAAGACATCTGACAGAACTTCAGTCTTAGTGTTTGGGTTACCCAGTAGTGAAATGACATTCAAAGAGGGTTCAAGGTTGTTGATTAGCAGCAACTCATAGTATGATTTATGCTGAGTCCAACTTATCAAAATCTTCAATAACGATGATGTTTGTTGCAGATTCTCATCTTCAAAATTCAAGAAACGTGGAGCCAGAATTCTCTCATAGATAGTTTCGATATGCTCATCCCATGAATATTCATGAAGAAGAGTGAACAATTGATGTAGATTCTTCGTACCGGATTGTCTGACATTTCTAGCAACAGCATTTATCTGCGAGTCTTCTATTTTAGCATCAATCACCACTTGAGCGTTGACTAATGTAAGCAATAAAGGTTTGATGACCTTGGTTAAAATAGCAGTGAATTTTTCACCAAGAGTCTTGATGATTTCCCATAATAAGTTAGCAAAACCAAGATTTCTTCTCAAAACTTCAGAGGTAACATTTTCAGCCCTGATCTCACCAAAATCCAAAATAACGTCCTCTGAATCGTATATCTTCTCAGTAACAATCGATAGAAACTCTTCAATATATCTTGGTTCCATACTGGCTAGAATGTTGATGGAGGCAAACTTCAAACCTTTCTTATTCCCACTAGTATGGTTACTTTGAGCACGACCGAACAAGATTCTCAAAACTAATGGAGCAACATATGGTAAATCATCTGCTTCAATTACACTGTCTTCAGCCTTGGAGAAGATCTTGGAAATCTCATCACGGAAAAATTTATCATCAAGTAAGTTGTTGAAATTGTCTCTGTATTTGTTGAGATGTTTGTTATGGAAATTTAACAAACATTCCAGTGCTGTTTTCTTTATATCTGAATTTCTACTGGATAGCAATCTCAAAAACTTCAATCTCAATTCGTCAGCTCTTTCAATTGATTGTAACTTCTTGAACGTAGTAAAAATTCCAATGATTGAGTTTCTTTCAACCTTACTGAAATTTAAATCCTCTACCTCTTCATCATCATCAACATTATTCAGCACAATGGACACAAGCTGTGACGAGTGAGCTTCAGCAATAGATGGAATACTCTTTAGTACCTTAATAGCATTTATACGAGAAATAGCAGATACTGATCTTTCAGAATAGCTATTTTCAACGTCATCCATGAGACTGTTCTTCTTGTTGATGTAAGAGTTGATGGATTTAATGGAGTTGTTGATAATGCTATCAAATCTTGTATCAATACTCTCCCATTCATTCACAACTTCCTCGGATTCATCAAGTTCAAAGTCATAGTATTCCTGCTTCTTCTCAACCTCACTATTAGAAATGAAACTGAAAGCTAGTTGCCATACTAGTTCTGTATTCTTATAAGCAATATCTGGTAAAGTCGAGAAAACACCTTCCCAAGATGGGGAGAATTTGACAGTCAGCAGACCAAAAAAGAACTTGAAGTAGATTTGAGATCTGAGATCATCTTTCGTTTCCAGCCTCTTGATATAATCAGCTAGACCTCTAACTCTGATTCCAATATCACGACCATTTTCTAAAGTCAAAGGTATTTGTTCAATGATCGAACATTGATTAGCAATTGAGGTCATCTCTTCATCATTTGAAAGGATACTTATCAGCTGAGCTGACTCATATCTTAGATCATGATCCGCAGTAGACAAATTGTTGGACAACAAAGTAATGAATTTAGTAGAGTGTGTATAATCTTTGTTTGCCCTGAAATATCTTGCAGAGGATTTGACAAACTCATTCTCTTGGTATAGATTTTCAAAATTATCGACAATCAGGTTTAACGAATCAGCAGATTTATATGAAAGTAGAACAGAGATCAGCTTCGATTGGATTGTGTTCTTGAATTTGGATCCATTGTCAAATGCTTGGATTTTTTGTAGCACTTTCTTCAATAGGTCTTCATTGTAGTTCGTAGAATTCTCCAACAAATAAAGTCTCCAAAAAATGTCGTAAAGATCCTTCGACTCTGTCAGCTTAATAGTATTCAGCTCTTGATATATTGAATCTGTCAACGCCGTTGGAATTGTAAGTCTGAACCTCGTCGTATCTTCTACCTTGGCAGCAATCAAATCTCTCTTGTTCAGATCCTCTATGAAGAAGGCGATACTCTCTTCATTTCCTTGCCATTTTTTATTGATAAACTCTTGGACAAACTTCGTGGTGAACTTGACAGCTCTTTCTCTTGACAGTTGAATGATAGTCAAGATCAAAGGTAAAAACAACGAATCTAATGTCAATGCAAAACGGTACAGTGAGGTATGGTATCTGGTCAAATCTTGAACTTCACAGTTACGTGAAAATACAGCGATAAGATGTATGAGCAGATATTTGGTTTCATCTTGAATCTGGTCCATTTTAACTTTTGATGATATGGCAGTGATTGAGTCAGTAATCAATTTCCAGTCTGGAATCTTCTTACCAGAATCAGCAAAAATCAGCATGGTTAAAATCTTGCAAAAATGATCAAGAAACTTATCATCAGATGCTAGTTTTTCATTCATAATTTTGATAATCAATGTGTAAATCTCACCAACAGACTCTTTTGAGCCAAAATTGATGATCTCCAGCAAGATATCACAGAATGCAGAGCTTGAACTATCGGAGGTTGTTTGATTTAACAATGAGCGCAGAATGGTTGGCGATTTTGAATGTATAGAGCCCTGGGTTGACTTTAAAGCTTCACTGAACACTGTCACAATAGGTTCTGTGAACTGTTCATCTTCATTGACCTTGTTAAATGCATATTCTGTAAATAGTTGAAGGTTTTCTTGGTTTGTTTTTCTCACCAAGAATGATAACGCCTCAGCTGAAAATCTAGCAATATATTCTTTGGACAACATAAGAGGCTCTAGTAACTTGAAAGTGGGTATCAGATCTTTTGAAAGGGTTCTGGATAGATATTTGAAGATGAATGCAAGACTATTGAACTCCCATTCAAGAGTTTCGGAAGTGTTATTGTCGGTGTCCAGAGCAGCATCTGCGATCAACATGACACTCTTCTCGTAGAACTCTAGAAAATCAGGACCTAAATCATGACAGAATTGAGTCAAGAGCTCCAGTAGAGGTTGTAAAGACAATTTATCATGCTTAGAAATATGATCAACCAACTCTTGAAAGATCTTAGATTTGTAATGCAATATTTGGGGCAAACTGACCACAATTGACTCAACATTATCCACAAAACTTGTAAACACAGCAGATCTATTGAATTCAACCCATCTTTCCATGGACGATAAGAAATGAGAAGATTCAACCTCATCGAAGGCTCTGGTATTCAGCTTTTTTGAAGGCTCAATCTTCAGAGAGTCCACCCTCTCTCTAAACGACTCGAACGTATATCTCTTAGCGGACTTTGTTGTCTTGACTTTGACCATGATGGACAAACTGGGGAGTAGCAACGAATAACAAGCCTCTAACCGCTTTATTTGGATTTTCCAATCTTGATGATTCGCTTTGGACCAGTGAAGTTATTTATTGACATAAATTTTTCTTATAGCGGTTCTGGTTTGCCCACACTGACCGATGGATTCGGCGGGTAACCCCACGTCTGCTAAACTTTACGTAATACAAAATTTGTATAAAGGGAAATCAATTAAGAGCTCACTACTAATTCCTAGCTTCTTCATTCTGTAGCTGCTGAATTTCAGTACAACCCATAGAACCTATCTGACCATGTCTTCAGAATCCTCCAGATTGCTGCCAGTGACAAATACTCCTGTGGACCAGCCCACCACGTCAGGCTCGTCAGGCTTGTCTCCAGCTACAACACCCTTGATCAAGCCAAAACCAAGAACTAGACAAGCAGTACCCGAAGGAAAACTGGGACCACAAAGAACATCGAGAACAACGCAGAAGCTGAAGATTCTTCCTGAAGAGCCACTTACCGAAGAGCATGGTGAAGATGCTAGTGTGCATAGGGATGTTTACTCCCAAGTCAATAGAATCAAAGACACGCCCGCTAGAAGAGATGCTGAAAGATTGGGTAAGAATCAGAGGTCCTTGTTACCAAGAGTTACCGCCTACTGCACATCAAGTAGCTATAAGATGAAGGATATAATAAGGTGGTTGAAGGATTCCAAGAAACAACACGACTCCCATCCAAAGTTATTTGATGAATGTCTATATACTCCATTTGTCTATAAGGATTGGAGAGGCGATAAAAGAATGGATAAAGACCTGATTAGGCTGGATGATGAAGGTGGTGAAATCACAATCGATGATAGTCATACAGATGTGTTTATATTTGAATATGGGGTAGTTGTCTTATGGGGGTTTACACTAAGGGAAGAACAAGCATTCCTAAGCGACCTAGCTAGATTTGAAAATGAAAAACTAGCGGCAGAAGATGTTCAGGTGGAAGAGTTTAATTACTATCTAACGAAAAGTTACCAACCAAGAATCTATAATGACTTTATTACTTTGAGAGATGGGTCCAATTATATGCTTAAACTATCCATTTCGCATGCCATATCCCAATCAGTTAAGATCTCATTATTCGAAGAGTTAGTTGATAATACGATTGAAGATACACAAGATATCCCACAGCAGATTGCCTCCTCTGGTAAAGTTGGAATGAGTAAAGATGAAATCATGAAAAGTATTGGAGAACTATTCATCTTGAGGATCAACATCAATCTTCATGGTTCCGTTCTAGATTCACCTGAGATCATGTGGTCAGAGCCTCAATTGGAGCCGATTTATCAAGCTACAAGAGGTTACTTGGAGATTGAACAAAGAGTGACATTATTGAACCAACGATTAGAAGTTATCAGTGATCTATTGCAGATGTTAAAAGAACAACTGGGTCACTCCAATGAAGAATATCTAGAGTTCATTGTTATCATTCTTGTCGGTGTCGAAGTCTTAGTTTCTGTGATTAACATCATAGTTGATATAGTTGCTAGTTCTAGATAGGCATTTTGATATTGTGTACTGAGAAAGACTACAATCTAACATTATGATCTTAAAACTTTCCAGAAAACATAGTATCCGCCTAAACTAAACAATAAAACCCATAATATACAACATTAATAACCCACTAACATAGAATACAAAATCAAAAGATTAATCTTATAATTCTTGAGAAGCTTTGGTAGCTTTGGTAGTTTTTTTTGGTAATAAGTTTTGATGAATGTTTGGTAGAACACCACCTTGAGCAATGGTGACGTGACCCAATAATTTGTTCAATTCTTCATCGTTTCTGATGGCCAATTGTAAATGTCTTGGAATAATACGAGTTTTCTTGTTATCTCTAGCAGCGTTACCAGCTAATTCTAAGATTTCAGCAGCCAAGTATTCTAAGACAGCAGTTAGGTAGACTGGAGCACCAGAACCAACACGTTGAGCATAGTTACCTTTTCTCAACAATCTGTGAACTCTACCAACTGGGAAAGTTAAACCAGCTTTAGCTGATCTTGATTGAGAAGGTTTTTCAGAAGAACCGGCTTTACCACCTTTACCACCAGACATTGTAATATTATTTGATTAATTTGATTTGTGTATATGAAACAGGGGAAAAAAGGAAGCTGAGGAATTGTGAGGATGTGGAAATTCAGGAATTCATGTTATTTATATTTCCTCGAGGATTGAGCCATAGGCCTTTGTGCGGTTTCGGAAGTCGATGGCTATATGATGCGCTCTGAAACAGTGGAGCTGGTTTGTTTACCTTTCTCTACATCGTGTTCTTAGTGCTGAAGTTTACCCATATCGGTGTGTAAAACCAGGTACATCCAAAAGAGGCAAATAACGCCTAGTTTCGGTGCTGGATTTTACACTTGGTATCCGTGTAAATTACGGAACTAGTTCCTAACTTTACACGCCTAGATGAGTAATCCTCAGAACGGAATACACGTAGAAAAATCAATCAGATTTAGCGCGTTTAGTGTAAACAAACAAATGGACCAACTTTGGAGCTCTACCCTTTTCAACGAAGCTATGTCTGTCTATATAAACCAAAGAATTCCCACCCATCTTCTATCAACAGCTTAATTTTTTCTCCTTTCCTTCTTTTCTTCTTTTCTTCATCTACACTTATTATATTTTATCAAAATGGCCCCAAAAGCTGAAAAGAAACCTGCCTCTAAAGCTCCAGCTGAAAAGAAACCAGCTGCTAAAAAAACTGCTTCTTCCACTGATGCTCCAAAAAAGAGATCAAAAGCTAGAAAAGAAACTTATGCTTCATACATCTACAAAGTTTTGAAACAAACCCATCCAGATACCGGTATCTCCCAAAAAGCTATGTCTATCATGAACTCTTTCGTTAACGATATCTTTGAAAGAATTGCTTCTGAAGCCTCAAAATTAGCTGCTTACAACAAAAAATCCACCATCTCTGCTAGAGAAATCCAAACTGCTGTTAGATTAATCCTACCAGGTGAATTAGCTAAACATGCTGTCTCTGAAGGTACTAGAGCTGTCACCAAATACTCTTCATCTACTTCTGCTTAAACTTTATGAATTGAATTTTTTCATGAAGTTTTGTATGTTTTATTAGGGTTCATTTTTACGTGTTTGGTTTGTTAAGGTAATTTTGTATATTAGGAATTAATTTATGGTTCAAGTAATTGAGATTGTAGTGTTTCCAATTGTTAACAAGGATAAGATCGCCCTTCACTTTACGCGTTTGAATTGAATAGATAGTTCCTACCGTTGCCCCATAGTACTGCACCTGAGGGATTGCTCACAGTTGAATCTGTACACTGTACGGAGTTCGATCTATAGTTCATATTTATTACAGTCAGTAAAACCTATTGATCTAAGGTGATAATTCTTGATAAATGGTCAACAAGTCTTGATGTAGTGCATAAGTAATTTAACATCCTAACACCACGTTAAGTCCCGAGTAATCGATTTTATGGCTCTACCAGAAGTATTGGGTAGAATACAGTTCTACCAGTATGAGGTCTAAGTTTACAGTTATCCTATTATTATGTGGAACTCATTACATGACGTTTGAGAGGAATTCCAGTCGATTTAATACTAAATTAAAGAATTAATATAAATTGAAAATGTTAAGTTGAAAAGCTAGACAAACTTTATTTTGAAAATCGGTGAGACCAAATGTTCAGAATTTCAGCCTAAAGTCTAAAATTAATATCTTTATCTGAAACTCGAGATCATGATATCAGTATACTGAGCCAGGCAATGATATGATCTACTAAGATTTAGATAGTAGGAGCGTTGATAGTCAGGAAAACTAGAAGTTGTTAAACAACTTTATTTACCCGAGAAAAGACTAATTCAACCGGATCCGGGACATTATGCCAAAGTCGAAAGTGATACTATGGTATAGAGGTCTCCCGGAAAAAAGCTAGAAGGGGATTACTGGTCGACTCCTCAACCTTCATCGAAGTCTCCAGTGAGCAGCAAGGAGTCGTGACGTGATTTACGTAGCGCGGTACCTTATTTATTGCAGACATGTGTGGTACCTCTCAATGCTCGAATTAAAGTTCAGAATTTCACTCAATTAACCTTTTGGTAAGCGAAACATTGCTCTTTCTCTGACTATATAAGGAGATGAAATATTCCTGAATGAACTTTCACTTATCCATTACTTTTCAAAAGATTTGGGTATTTGATGGGCAAAAAAAAAGATTGGTGATCCCTAGCAGGATCGAACTGCTGATCTTGGCGTAACTGTTTCTGGGGTTACCAGAAATTTTATTAGCACCACGCCTTAACCAACTGGGCCAAGGGATCTCTTGTTATAGTTACCCTGGATTTAGAGATTTCAAAAAAAGAAAAGTTGGTAGAGGACGCATTACTGGAAAGGTCGTTCAAAAACCGCTTAAGATGACATAAATACATAGAACTTTCTCTAAATCATGATTCTGTAGCAAAAATCTGAGGTAATAGATTATATCTTAGTTGTAGTAACCTCAAAATACGCGTCTTAATGGGTATTAAAGTGCCGAAATGCCATGTTCTAGTTTGAGCAGGGTAAATAGATCTGTGGCCTAACCGCACTCAGAAAAAAAATTCAAGCATAGAAAGTAAGTCTAATGAGATGAGCTACTGATCAAACAATTTTCTTTTCAACTTCAGATAGAGCGTTAGTGATGGTGAAAAAGATTGGAGAAAAACAATCTGTGAAGAAGAGCGTAACAGCTCCAGATTCTTTGAGAAAAAGGAAGATTGAGGAACCCTTAGAAGAGTCTGAAGAAGAATTTGAAGAAGAATCTGAAGCAGAAATAGCTTCTGATGGTGAACTAAATGTAAATGGTTTGATTGATGACGAAGCCAGTGAAGATGAAGATGAAGAAGATGGAGCAGATGAAGAAGCATCAGAAGCGGACACTGAAGAAGGTGAAGAAGAAGATTCAGATGCTGAATTTAATGATCTTTTAGGTGAAGAAGCCGAAGAGGAAGAAGGAAGTGACATTGGATCCGATGACTTCGAGGATGAACCAGCTGAACCTTCTTCTTTGAATGATAGATTGAGAAACATTCACATTCGCACATTATCAAGTAATTCAGACCAAGAGATCAAAATCTCAAAATATTCTGATGGTAGAGAAAGAATAATCAAACCTGAAATTGATCCAGTTTATGAAAGTGATGATAGTGATCATGAAAACTATAACACCATCGGAAACGTTCCACTTTCTGCCTACGAAGAAATGCCACATATCGGTTATGATATCAATGGTAAAAGAATTATGAGACCTGCTCGTGGATCTGCTCTTGAACAACTATTAGAATCCATTGACTTACCTGAAGGCTGGACTGGTTTGTTAGACTCTAATACTGGTACAAGCTTGAACTTGACACAGGAAGAATTAGACTTGATATCGAAGATTGAGAATAACAGATCAATAGATGATTCGATAAATCCGTATGAACCAACAATCGAATGGTTCACTTCTAAAACTGAGGTTATGCCATTGACTGCTATTCCTGAACCAAAAAGAAGATTTGTTCCATCTAAACATGAAGCCAAGAGAATCATGAAGATAGTCAGAGCTATCAGAGATGGTCGTATCGTTCCAAAAGATAAGTTACCGGAGAAGACTGAAGAAGAGTTTAGTTATGATCTATGGGGTGACGGTTCACAAGAGAACAATGATCATGTCATGACTCTGAGAGCACCAAAGATGGCTCCTCCAACCAATGAAGAATCATACAATCCTCCAGAAGAATATCTATTGACTGAAGAAGAATTGAAAAAATTCGAAGAAACTGACCCTGTTGATCGTGAGAGAAACTTTGTGCCAAAGAAATATGGTTCATTGAGAAAAGTTCCAGGTTATGAAGAAAGTTTAAGAGAGAGATTTGAAAGAAGTTTGGATTTATATCTTGCACCAAGAGTTCGTCACAATAAATTGAACATTGATCCAGAAAGTTTGGTTCCAAAATTACCATCACCAAAAGATCTAAGACCTTTCCCAATACGTTGTTCCACCGTTTACAATGGTCATACAGGTAAAATAAGAACACTTTCAATTGATCCTACTGGATTGTGGTTAGCCACTGGTTCCGATGATGGTACTGTGAAAATATGGGAAGTCCTTACTGGTAGAGAAGTATACTCTGTTAGAATTTTATCGAAAGATAATGATGAAGATCATGTTGAAAGCATTGAATGGAATCCAGATCAAAATCTAGGAATCTTGGCTGTTGCTGCTGGGGAAAATATTTACTTGGTATCCCCACCAATTTTTGGTTTTGATATTGAGAATCAAGGTAGACTAAAACTAGAATCCGGTTTTGGTTTCAACAGATTCGGTAATGTTAAGAAAGTTGATTTGAACGTTGAAGAAGAAGATGAAGATGATGAAGTCAAAAGTAAAGCAAAAGAATATGCTCAATGGATCAAACCAACTGAATCACAACAAGGTCAAGGTATTGTCATTATTGTTTCGTGTCGAAAGACAGTTAAAAATCTTTCATGGCATAGAAAAGGTGATTACTTCGTCACTGTTTCCCCAGATGCTGCAAATTCTGCCGTTCTAATCCATCAAATTTCTAAGCACTCATCACAATCACCATTCAGAAAATCCAAAGGTATAATAATGGATGTCAAATTCCATCCTTTCAAACCCCAACTTTTCGTTGCTTCCCAACGTTATATTAGAGTCTATGATCTATCACAACAAGTTTTGATGAAGAAATTATTACCTGGAGCTAGATGGTTATCCAAGATTGATATTCACCCAAGAGGTGATCATGTTATTGCGTCAAGTTTCGATAAGAGAGTGCTATGGCATGATCTTGATTTGGCAACCACTCCTTACAAGACTTTGAGATATCATGAGAAAGCTGTGAGATCTATCAATTTCCATAAAGGTGGTCTACCTTTATTCTGTTCCGCAAGTGATGATGGTTCAATCCATGTTTTCCATGCAACAGTGTATGATGACCTGATGACCAATCCGCTGTTAGTTCCATTGAAGAAATTAACTGGGCATAAGGTCGTCAATAGTTTAGGTGTTTTATCCACTATTTGGCATCCAAAGGAAGCTTGGCTGTTTAGTGCCGGAGCTGATGGTACTGCCAGATTATGGACCACCTAGTTAAATATATAGATAGAGAGTTTGAACAAAAGTTAATAATTGCATGTCTGTGTGTTTACTGTATACTAAGAGATAACTATCCATGTGTGTACCTAGGGAGAACTCTACAGAGAATCAACTTTTCATTAAACTGTTTCATTGGCATCAAGTCAACGAATCTTCTCTTCTAGGCATGTGTGTATATATATGAGCATGCTATTTATTCGTTTCATAACATCAAAAATTGGGATCATTAGCATTAAGCGTTGTAGTCAATACCTTTCCATGAGGTAATAACAGTTCTTGGCTCAGTCAAGAATTTGAAAGCAGTTGGACCATAGAAATGTAAATCACCTAAGAAAGAAGCCTTGTTTGAGGTGAAACCATGGTTAGCATGACCAATTGGAATGATTGTGTTGATACCTATTTGACCAACGTTACATTTGGTTCTGAATCTGTTAGCAGCAGCACCTGATTTGGTGTAAAGGGCAGTGGAGTTACCAAATTCGTTGTTGTTGATGTATTCAATGGCTTGATCTAAGGTATCCATTTCAGCAATGGTGATCATTGGACCGAATAGTTCTTCATCAACACATCTCATACCTGGTTTAACACCTGAAATCAAGGTTGGACCGATGAAGTAACCATCTTTGTATAGAGGATCAGTTGGTTTGTTGTGAGTTCTACCGTCAACCAAGACTTTAGCACCTTTAGCTTCGGCATCGGCAATGATAGCTTCTAATCTTTCTTTGGAAGTTTTGGTAACGACTGGACCGAATGAACCATCTTCGAAACCTGGTTTAGCTTCTAAAGCTTTGACGGTTTCGACGATTTTTGGGATGAATTTTTTAGCTTCACCAACCAAGAACAAGATATCAGTACTCAAACAGACTTGACCTGTGGAAGAGAAACCACCAGTGACAACACCTTTCATGACAGTGTCTTCATCGGCATCGGCAAGAACAACGGTATGGTTTTTAGCACCCAAGTTGATTTGGACTCTCTTTCTGTGGTTGGTAGCGGTATCGTAAACGTATTTACCAGCGTTGTTACCACCAACAAAAGTGACGGCTTTGATTCTTGGATCGGAAATCAATTTGTTGACAGTACCATGGGTACCATGGACAATGTTGATGACACCAGCTGGAACACCGGCTTGAGCAGCAATATCAGCTAAGATAGCACCGGTACCTGGACATTGTTCAGATGGTTTCATGACGGTGGTGTTACCGGTAGCAATGATGTATGGGATGGTCCACAATGGAATCATAACTGGGAAGTTGAATGGCAAGATGGAACTGACGACACCAATTGGCTCTCTGTAGGTCAAGGTTTCGACATCATTGGATAATTGCATACCAACAATTTCGGTTTCTTTGGTGACTTGGGTAGCATGTTCAGCACATTGGATACCTCTGTAGACATCAGCGACGGCATCACTCCATGATTTACCTTGTTCTAAGACGATGGTGGCAGCCAATCTATCTTTGTTTTGTTTCAACAAATCAATGTATTTGAAAACGATTTCGTTTCTTCTGATGATTGGAACGTTTTTGAAAGTTTCAAAAGCATCTGCAGCAGCTTGGATGGCAAGATCTAATTCTTCTTCAGTTGATTCTGGAACTTTAGCAACGACAACGTTGGTAGCTGGATCAGTAACATCGATCCATTTGGAGGAGTCTGACTTCAATAGTTCGTTGTTGATGTAGGTTGGAATTAGGTATGGTTCAAAACCTGGTTTGGCATGGGTGGTTGGAGCTTCTGGGAAAGTCAAAGTTGATAGAAGCTTAGCAGCTTGAACTTTTAGGGTCAAAGATCTGGCAGCAGTGATGGCCTTTGATCTTGCAATTCTTGAGACTTGAGTAATCATTTGAGAATATTGATTCGTGTTTATACTGAACTCCTCGACGAAAGATACGCTGAATAACTTTCTGGGAGAGATGCCCGTCTTTTTATATGAATTCAAGTGACATAACTGAAAACGGGTACATGTATTCGAGGCCTCTGGTTCTAGCGACAGACGAATGACCTCTCTAATTTCCAGACCCTAAATTTTTTTTCCTTTTTGCCATGTTATGATTTTCAGCCATAGATAAAGGCATAGAAAAGGCACATAAATCGTAGGACTATACCGGGAGAAAAAGGCAGGGCTAAGAAAACGTCCAGGCCTAGTCTTGCTAAAGAGCACCACTTCAATAAACTACAACCCCGCTTCACTACTACAATATTATCATCAAGTTTCTCCTTCGCTCCTTTGGAACAGCAGCTTGTTGATATTTGTTGTTCCTTACGCGCTCGGCGATTCGAACAAGAACAACCTCGAACTATAAACATCAGCTTCAGTTTGTTATATGACGATATACTAAAAGCGTTCAGCTAGTGGGAATAATCCTGTAGGAGTCCTACGCTTAGATGACCTCTACCTCCTTTCTTTCCTACTTCACCCATCGCCCCTAGGCCCAAGTTGGCTAACACAGGTATGCAAGAACGAGAAATTTCCTATATGTGATTATGTAATGGTGGGGCAGGTCTTAAAGTCCGCAACGCAGCTTCACCGAAAAGAGCTATTAAAGTCTCAGCAACGACTTCCATGAGACCGCTAGATCATCATCATTTTGCATTCAGACGTGCGAAACAAGGAAATCAGAATCGAGGAGGAGATGGCAGGATTCCAAAGATTCCGAATAGTCATACTATCGAGAAAATAGCCAATGGTGGGGTGATTTAACGGCGCAATACTAGAGCTGAGTTCGAGCTGAATAAACAATAGGCATGAAAATCACGGCCAGATATCAATACTTCAGTGCTTAACTCCAGCTGGGCCTCAGATACATAGTAAGGGCACAGTACTGGCGATTGGCGAACTAGGCATGGTTGGTGAGGGGTAGCTCCACTCTACATGAGTTTTTCTATCAAAACACCTGATATATAACCGGATCGACAAAAGAAACGGTCGAATCATCAAAGAGTAATTCTTCAAAAGAGTCTTGAAAAGGGTGTATTAAGGCGTGTATTCGTCGAATCCATAACACCCAGCTAGAGAATGAAACAGTTGAGTTTGCGTTGCCGATAGTGTTATATCGGAGTCCAGCTAGTCATATACAGTCTAAATTAACCACTGAGCTAACACGAAACTGCTCATAGATTATTGAGATTAGTGAGCAATTGTGTCATGGATAATAAGGCAACCCGGGACTAGCACGTACACAGGTTGTTGATATTTGCTGTCTCGTAGCCCTGATGATGAGCTGGTGAACTCCAATTACTAGGTGCGCCAGTTCACGATATGATCATCAACATAAATATCAGCTTCAACTGCCATTAGGTCAGAATTGATCGGTGAGTTGATGATACTGACTGGACCGAAATAAGTCTTCATGACGCCAACTTTGATTTGGGGGTGTTTAGGGTGGACACACTGACAATGTGGAATGTGGAGTTCTTTGTAATTAGAGGTTCACCTCAGAATAATGGGTTGATTTGATGATACGTACAGCTAATTCAGCCTAATTATAACTTGGGGATCACCAGCTTCAACGATATTATTAAGTTTGGTGTGAAGATCCTAACAGACGTCTCAAACACCCAGTCCACCTTTTTGGACCTAGAATTGTTTTTCATACTACGATAGACGTTAAACGCTGGGATCTTAGAAATGGCCAGTCAGCATAAATTTATTCTTAGCTGTTATGAGCAGCCTTCGAATTACGCTACGCGGACTGGTAACCCTGTCTAATAAAAAAACTACCGAATGTCGAATTCATTAAAGCTAGAGCAAATTCTTCGAAAGCCCAAATGTTTCTACTCGTCGTGTTCTGTCTCGACCATTGAGTATATGATCACCCCTTACACTATCATCATCCGGAGCACATTGGAATTCCTCAGCAGCCTCAAGATCAATAGTATACACTACTTTGTGCAGTTAGCATCAACTGACTGGATGTCCAATAATCAACACTAGAATTGACAGATCTGTCGGAACCCTATAATATTGTACCCTTTTCGAGAGAGAACTCACCTATGTCAGTACTTCGAGCAGGGAGTATCGATAACCATAACTTGCGTTCTCCGTTTAGTACACATCCAGCATTGATATATGGTAGTATCTTCGGAAACTTCAGAAAACAAGATGATCAAGCAATACTGCCTCAATTGATTGTGCAACGTTTCCAGCAATGACCATCGTCAGTGAATGGTCTTGGACGAACAAGGATGGGGAAGCACTCGCCCTCGTCCGTAGTAGCAAACCTGAGATACTCATCAGGGAGCCATTGGCCAATGTCAATGGATCGATCATCAGGGTTTTATGGGGTGAGAATTAATTACGTAACGATAAGACACCTTCTTAGTCAAGTGGGCTTTTTACGGTAAAATAACAGTACAGGAGAGCCGATGAAATGACGAGGAACACGATTCTACGCCATACACCAGTGATATCAAGCGAAGTATTCGAGGAAGACATAATAGGACTATGCCCTCTATTGCTTCCGGCTATCTGATTTGATATCAGCTGCTCGATTGAATGGATAAGAGTGGCCAAAAACAGATAATATAGCCTCTCGCGTCGTTCGGTACACGTCAAAATCAGTTGATTTATGGCTCCAGAAGCTACGGCTCAGCTACCAACAATTGAAGCCAACTGTACAGTGTATACCTGTTGGCCAGTAGCAACCACATTTGGAGTTCACAGTGAATGATTGGGCATGTGACCATCAGACTCAGCCAGTCATAAAATCCCAAAGTATTACTATGATCTGCACTGAAAAGTGACAATACCCCAGAAACTCACAAATTATGCGACGTGTATAAATATGCGCTACAATCCCACCCGAATCCTGGCACTTTCAATAATTCAAGTACAAGTCGACACCTCAGTTCTTGAACACAAATAAATCCAGGTTTAATCATCATGAACAGAGTCATCCTATCCAACTCCGTGAAGCGTGTCAGTTCGTTGGCCGCACTCCACAGTGGAAGAGCTTCACTTAAGAGATCAGCCCCAGTCGTGCAACTCATCGCTAACCGTGCCTTCTCAAACACATCTTCACGCCTAAGCAAAGACACCATGAGAGCATTGCAATACCATGGTCTGGAAGATATCAGATACAATCCCGAGGTGCCAATTCCAAAAGTCACAAAACCAGATGACGTTGTCGTCAAAGTTGCCTATTGTGGGATCTGTGGGTCGGATCTACATGAGTATTTGGATGGGCCAATTTTTTTCAAAGAAGCTGGGAAACCAGACGGTGATAAAATCTCAGGTAAGAAACTACCATTGGTCATTGGGCATGAATTCTCCGGTGTTGTTCACGAAGTTGGTTCCAATGTTTCGCATTTGAAAGTGGGTGATCATGTCGTTGTTGAAACCACTGGTCACTGCCATGATAGACAGCACTATTTCACAGAACCTGAAAACAAAAGACAGCATCTTGAAACCTGTCAAAGTTGTGAGCTGGGTTATACCAATACCTGCTCTGACTTGAATTTCCTAGGTCTAGGTGTTGATAATGGTGGTTTGGCTCAATTTACTAAATACTCTAAAGACCATATCTTGAAAATCGACGACAAAATCCCATTGGATGTTGCTGCTTTGATTGAACCACTATCAGTTGTCTGGCACGCTGTTGAATTATCTGGTTTCAAAGAAGGTGAAGATGCTCTAGTTTTGGGTTCTGGTCCAATCGGATTAGCAACGTTATTGGTCCTACAAGCCAAAGGTGCCTCAAAAGTTGTTGTTTCAGAGCCGGCAACCATCAGAAGAGAGCAAGCTGTTAAATTAGGAGCCGTTGGATTTAACCCAATAGACCATGGTGAAAATGCAATTGCAGAGTTGAGAAAGCTGGGATCGAAAAAACAAGGGTTTGCCAAATCTTTTGATTGTTCTGGTATCCAAGCCACATATACTACCTCAATTCAATCCTTGAGAGCCCGTGGTGTTGCTTGTAATGTTGCAATCTGGCCACATAAATCAATCGCCCATTATGTTATGGATTTGACATTGGAGGAAAGAACAAGTGTTGGTTCACTGGGGTATCAAACCAAAGATTTTGAAGGTGTCATTAAAGCATTAGAGTCTGGTAAATTGGACGTTGAGAAGGTCAAGTCATTGATCACAGGGAAAGTCAGTTTGAAAAATGGTGTCAATGATGGATTCGTTGAGTTGATAAACCACAAAGACAAGCACATCAAGATCCTGATCTCTCCTGACATTGAATGATGACGTATATACGATATAGTAATGTCTAGATGAAAGTGCAAGTGTTCTGAGTAGTAGCATATCAGCGATAGCAATGCGTCAGTCGGGTAACTAAGCTAGCCGATCCAGTGCTAGAGAGTGTGGAGTGTAGAGAGGAGAACGGCATTATCGCCAACCCCCTTGACAGCCAGCTCCTATATCTGATATCTCTCAAAGCATCTGGAAACAACAGAGCCAATGAGGCAAACAACACAAACGCACCACTCCAAACTGCAAAAGATCTTGGTGCTTGGATGTTTCCGATGATTTTTTTTCTATCCGAAACTTTGAACCTTGAACTAGAAAAGAAAATCAAAACAAACACGAAAGGCAATTGGACTGAAAGCACATCACTAACAATCAAAATCGAGAAATGTCCGCTGGAGCAGGAGCAAGAGAAGGAACTCCTAGAAGATGTATGATTGAGTTGCAGTTTCAAGAGAGGAATCACGAGTACTAACACATCCTCTAGCTACCAGAAAATCTGCTTCACTAGAACCACCCAAATCAAATGCTGATGAAGAACCAGTAGAATTCGAAGAACCTGAGGGAGATGAAGACTTCACTTTAAAAGCCGAGGGTGAAGGTGAAGGTGAAGGTGAAGGTGAAAATGAAGGCGAGGAAGAAGATGAGTATGAAGAGGATGAGGATGAAGATCTTGAAGATACAACCAAGTCAAAAGCTACAACGCCGGCACCTGGTGAAGAACAAGAGGAACTTGAGGATGACGGTGAAGAGGGAGAGGACTTAGGCGAAGACGATGAAGGAAGGGCAATCAAGAAGCAGAAGGTATCAGCAGCACCTGGAAAAGTAAAAAAAGTTAAAGGGAGAAGAGGTCGTAAGCCTGCTATCCCTCAAGTTCCGTTGATTGAAGAAGAACAAGTATTCAATATAGTAGATGATGAGTATCAACTTCCAGAGGATGAAGAAGGTGAGAAAAAGATAACCAAGGATGGTGTGTTACAAGGTGGCAGACAATATAGGGTCAGAACTTTTACATTGAAGGGAAAAGGTAATAGACTATACATGCTTTCAACCGAACCGGCAAGATGTGTCGGCTTCAGAGATTCGTATCTATTTTTCCAAAAACATAAATTTCTATATAAGGTTATTCTGTCACTGGACGAAAAATTTGATCTGATTGATCGTGATATTATTCCACACTCATATAAGGGAAGAGTCATCAGTTTGGTCACTGCCAGAAGTATATTCAGAGAATTTGGTGCTAAAATAATAGTGGGAGGCCGTAATATAACAGACGATTACTACGTCACAAAAATAAGAGAAAGAGGACAAGTTGTTGAAGGCACGCTGGCAGACCCAGCTGATGAGATTCCACCTTCTGGAACTGCCTACAATACAAAACAATTCGTTGCATGGCACGGGGCTTCAAGCGTTTATCATGCTTCTGGTGCAGTGGCACAACCATATTATGAACCTATTGAATTGAAGAGTGTGAAGACTTTGAAAAGTACGAATAAAATGAATGAAGAAACCTGGATGTATCAGCATGCAAAAGCAGCTAGAGATTTTGAAACGGTGCTTTTGAAAGGGAGAACAACTATAAGTAGGGGACTAAGAGATCCGTATACTGGTCTTACATTTGTTCCACAGCTGACCCAACCAAGTCATGTCACATATAGAAAGATTGAAGGACCAAATGATGGTCATAAGAAGAAGTTAGTTTTTGAGACTGTTGTGAGATCGGCTAATCTAGCCAAGAAAACTGGATTATCTGACGTGCCTTTGGAGATTTTCGATGGTCTAGTTAACGAAGAGACAAAGAAGGCTATCCTGAAACAACAAGAATACGAGAGAACCCAGTTATTGTAAGAAAAAGAGCTAATATACTGAATATTCTTTCTCCATCCAAAGATTACGTAAGATTGGCGTAGATGTTTTTTTTGTGGTGCAACACAATTTTCCCACCAAAACGCTGGGAGGAAAATATCGAAGGCAAATTTGAATGTGAACGGAAAGGTAGTTGGAAGAATTGCAGCATTCTTTTTCAAAGTTCAAGTGGTAATTGTACGAATTGACTGCTGATTGTTGGCGATTGTTTGGCACAAGCTATAGGGTCTCATTGTGCTGCATTCAAAAGTGAGTTTGGATTCTTTTCAATCCCCTCAGAAAAACGGACTAATAAAGACATCAAGGCCAAGGAACCAACGCATAAACAATGATCAAGCTTAATCCGGCGATGCTTAAACTCTCCTCGAGGTGTTTGGCCTCCCAGGTGATAAATCAAAGGTCAAAGTCACTGATAATATCGACGCTGAGAAGTGGAAAGATAAGAAACTTCCATAGTGCTGCTCCACTTTTTCTGTTCAATAAGAACGGTGGTGTTAATCTAGACAAACTAAGGGAGTTTTTGAATAACAAAAAGGATAAAGTCATCAAAGACATAGAATTTTACGAATTCACAAGGGTAACTTATTACAAAATAGCAATTGAGAAAGAGTTAGATGTCAAAGAGTTGGAGAAGGACTTGTTGAAACTTATTGAGCGTGATCAAACCCCTTCTGAATACTTGAAATATCTGTTGTCATTATCAGAACAACAACTAGCAGATCCACAGTACAAAGGAAAACGTGAAGCTCTAGAACACTTGATCAAGTTCACTGAAGCTGAAGAAGAAGCACACGACAAGCTTACGGCCAAAGAACATGAACAGATTGAATCAACATTGAAGGAGGAGATTGAAAAAAAGAGGCATGAAATTGAAGATTTACAAAAAGATTCAAGATCTAACAGTGAAATTCAAAAAAAGCAAGCTGAAATTGATGAACTTAGAAAAAAAGCTGAACAAGAAGACGCTAAATTCGCCCGTGAGAAGTTCGAAAGGGAAATCAGAGAAAGAGCTAAGAAAGCCGAACAAGATCCTCAAAACGCAGGTAAAAGATTTATCAAGGATGACAGTGATCCAAATGTCAAGATTTATCAGTTGAAGATTCAACCTTTTGAGTTTGTCTTATTCTTTCTGGCTTTATCTTATATCATTTATTCAGGAACATCATCCTCTGAAGGATCTCATGAAATCACATGGCAAGAATTCAGAGCCAAATTCTTAGACAAAGGTTATGTTGAGAAATTGATTGTTGTGAACAAGAGTTTGGTTCGTGTTGTATTGAATGACAATGGCCGTCAACAAAATGGTGGTGGTCAACAATATTTCTACTTTTCTATTGGATCCATTGATAACTTTGAAAAAAAACTGGCTGAGGCTCAAGATGAAAATAATATCAATCCGGATTTCAGAATTCCTGTAAACTATGTCCAGGAAGGTCATATCATCAGAACAATCTTCCAATTCTTGCCTACCTTACTGATGATTGGGGGTTTATTCTGGATAACAAGAAGAACTCAAGGTGGAGCTGGTGGTGGTCCAGGTGGTATTTTCGGTGTTGGTAAATCCAAAGCTAAGAAATTCAACATTGAGACAGATGTTAAAGTCAAATTCAAAGATGTTGCAGGTATGGCTGAAGCGAAAGAAGAAATTATGGAATTCGTTGAATTTTTGAGAAACCCATCCAAATATGAAAAATTGGGTGGTAAGATTCCAAGAGGTGCAATATTATCTGGTCCTCCAGGTACAGGTAAAACCTTACTAGCCAAAGCCACTGCAGGTGAAGCTGGTGTTGCATTCTATTCCGTTTCCGGTTCAGAATTTGTCGAAATGTTTGTGGGTGTTGGTGCATCTAGGGTCCGTGATTTATTCAAGACTGCTAGGGAAAATGCCCCATCCATCATCTTTATTGATGAAATTGATGCCATTGGTAAAGCTCGTACAAAAGGTAACTTTTCAGGTGCAAATGACGAGAGGGAAACCACATTGAATCAGCTGTTGGTGGAGATGGATGGATTTCAAAGCTCAGACCACGTTGTGGTTTTAGCTGGTACAAACAGACCTGATGTTTTAGATCAAGCTTTGATGAGACCTGGTAGATTCGATAGACATGTTCAAATCGATAAACCTGAACTAGAAGGTCGTAAAGAGATTTATCAAGTTTATTTGAGAAAAATTTTACTTGATATTCCAAAAGATGGTCAAGAATTTATTGATTTGAGTGGAAAGCTAGCTGCTCTAACTCCCGGATTTTCTGGTGCTGATATAGCAAATGTTGTAAATGAAGCTGCTTTGATTGCTGCCAGACACGGTGATGAAAAAGTCGGGTTCAATCGTTTTGAACAAGCCATTGAAAGAGTCATTGCAGGGTTAGAAAAGAAATCCAAACTACTTTCTCCTCAAGAAAAGAAAGTTGTTGCATATCATGAAGCAGGACACGCCATCTGCGGTTGGTATCTTGAGTTTGCTGATCCATTGTTGAAAGTTTCCATCATCCCTAGAGGTCAAGGGGCTTTAGGTTATGCTCAATACTTGCCACCTGATATCTTTTTATTGAGTGTGGATCAGTTGAATGATCGTATGACTATGGCATTGGGTGGTCGTATCTCTGAAGAATTACATTTTGACTCTGTAACATCTGGTGCTTCTGATGATTTCAAGAAAGTTACGAATATTGCGTTCAATATGGTTACCAGATTGGGTATGTCACCTAAGATTGGCCCATTGGCATACGAGAGAAAAAGTGATTCTGATTTAACTAAACCTTTCAGTGAAGAGACTGGTACAATAGTTGATGAAGAAGTTTCAAGAATCATCAATGAATGTGCCAAAAGATGTCGTGATTTGTTAACTGAAAAATCTGAAGAGGTTGAAAAAGTTGCACAATTATTATTGAAAAAAGAGGTCTTGACAAGAAATGATATGATTGAATTGTTGGGGCCAAGACCATTCAAAGAAAGAAACGATGCATTTGAGAAATATCTAGACCCAAAGAAGCTGGATGATGCTACTCCTACTTTGAGTACCTAATAAGCCAAAGAATGAGATAGTAGTATTACATTCATTGTAAATAGACGAAAATTTAACGCACACATGAGTTCTTAGATAAAATTTTGTAAGATACTGGAAAAAGATGAATTACAGGTGATAGTATTGTTCTTTGGAAATTTCAAAAGAAATATCATGATATTATCTCAATCAAACTTGACTTTCTTACCAGCGAACTTGACATTCTTCTCAGCCTCCTTTTGTTTTAACTTTGCCTCCCAAGATGGATGAACAAAAGGTTTTGATGGAGCAGCAGAAGGAGTAACAGAGACAGATTCACCGTTGGATGGTCTTTGATGTCTTGTGCCCAATGGTTTTTGGTTACCACCAGTCAAGGCTTCCCCTCTCTTTGCCTTTTCTTCTCTCTTTCTTTGTCTTTCTTCAAATTCTCGTTGTTTCTGTTCTCTGGCCTTTTGATATTCTTCTTTTTCTTTCTTGATATGATTAGCACCTTTACCATATTTTAGTTCCCATATTTTTTGTCTAGCTCTTTGACCTCTACGATTTTTCCTTTGTGGTTTTGTGATTTCTTCAACAAGTTTATCATCTTCTGGTTCTTCACCATCTGAAGCTGAAAAATAACCTCCCATAAGTTCTGGAAGTTTGTGATCTTTTCCTTTCTTTTTTTCCTTCTTTGATTCTTTTTTCTCTTTCTTCTCCTTCACTTTGGTTTCTTTAGCTGGGGCAGCTTCGAAGAGTTCATCTTCAGACTCTTTTTCTTCATCGGATGGCTCGGTATCTGTTATTTCGTTATAATTAATACCATCATCCAGCACAACAGCACCATCATCTTCATCTTCAGAGCCGGCGACTAAGTTATCAAATTCACTAAAGTCGTACTCCTCCTGATCACTACCCAAGTCCTGCGTCTCGACATGGGCATATTCTTCATCACTATCACTTTCACTACCTCCATCGGAGTCATCATCAGATTCATCATCAGATTCTTCATCAGAGCTGATATCCTGCTCCTCTTTCTTCAACAATTCTTTGTCAGCCTTTGTCTTTTTCTCAACAGGACCATTGATTAAGCTAAAGCTTGAAACGATGGTCTCATTTAATTCCTTGAAACCTTTGTGGTTCATCAGTTTTGAGTACCAGTTATTTTCATCAGATGAAAGTTGAGTGTAGAACAAAGAAGGATTCAGTTCATTGGATTTATCAGTCAATGCTAAATAAATCCATTCTGAAATGAATTTATAATCATCTCTATTGGTTTGAAGCAAATTTGAAGGATAAATCTTAGATAATAGCTTGACAACTCGTATTTTGGAGATCTTTTCAATATCTAAACTTTTCAGGAATTTGACCTCATCATCGGTAACTTTCTTGGATGGTTTGGAAGCCTTGATCAACTTCTTTAGCTCCCTTTGATACTTAGTTAAAGCATTATGCAGCTTCTTATCAAATATATCACTCTTGACAGAATTTATCAGCTTCTTTGCTTCATCTTGATCTAAATCGAAGGGGATCAGCTTGTGGGTCTTTTTGGATTTGAGAGTTAATCTTGTCTTATTGAATCTGGCTGCAGCCTTGAGGTAATGGTGTTCCAGTAGATCTAACTTGAAGATATGGTTAGTCATTGTTCTTTATAGGCGGTAATGGAAGGTCAAAGATATTCTAGTTGATGTTTTCTCCAGCTGTAATACGCACTTAGAAAAAATTTACCAGGCAATAAAAATGATGACATAAGCACATGCTCATCGCTGACATAAGATATTACCTAATCATTGGAGAGGGAAAACCGAGGTCCAACACTTCAATTCCGGGAGAAACTTATCGTTAAGAATTTCTTTTCTGGATTTCTGCTCATCGCCGCTTTTCTCTTGAGAAAGTGTCATAGAAAGTTCCCCTCTGCGCTTCTTTGTTGATACCGGTGATTCGAAAACAAACGGAAAAAAAAAGTTGGAGAACGCTCTCAACCGTCAGCTATATAAACCAGCTGCTTCCCACTCTCCCAGTGCCTGGCAGAACCCACCGCCTGGTTAGGAACAAGAAGCAGTGATGAGTTTCAAGAGAACGCTGGCATCTATGTCCAAGTTGAAAAACGCATCGGCGTCACCGCAAGCAACCACAAGCACTCAGTTGTTCAGAGACAGCGCAGTAGGGATATTCAAGAACGTTCCCAGAGCGCCTCCAGACCCTATTCTTGGTATCACTGCTGGCTTCAAGCAGGAGACCAACCCAAACAAGATCAACTTGAGTGTTGGCGCGTACCGTGATGCGGCGGGGAACCCATGGGTATTGCCTTCCATCAAGATGGCCTCTTCCAAGTTGCAGGAAACAAACAAGGAGTATACCGCCATCAACGGTTCATCAGATTTCAAGGAGCTGGTGAAGGGGTTTCTGTTCAATTCGTTTGATCAAGGAGCTGGTTTGGTGAAAGATGGTCGTATATCAATTAGTCAGTCTTTATCAGGCACTGGTGCTTTGAAACTAACTGGTGAATTCATGAACAAGTGGTTGAACATTCATGATGTTTATCTTCCTAATCCTACTTGGGCTAATCATTTGAATATATTCCAGAACAGTGGGGTTTCACCCCATTATTACATCTATTTTGATCCATCAAATAACTCCATCAACTTTGATGGATTGATCAACGATTTAGAGAACTCCAAAGAAGGCTCTGCTATATTATTACATGCTTGCTGTCATAATCCAACAGGATTAGATCCAACTCAAGAGCAATGGTTGAAAATCGTTGATGTTGTTTCCAAGAAAGGACTGGTTCCAATAGTTGATTTAGCCTATCAAGGATTTGAATCTGGGTCTTTGGCTGATGATTTATTTCTCATAAAGTTGATTGTGTCTAAGATTGAGGCAGGTCTCATTCCAACAATGTTTCTGTGTCAATCATTTGCTAAAAATATGGGTCTCTATGGTGAAAGAGTCGGGTCCTTATCCGTTATTACACCCAATAGTGCCACTACAGAAGTTGTTGATTCACAAATACAAAAGATCATTCGGTCAATCTACTCATCACCTCCAATTCATGGTGGTAAACTGGTTGAGACTGTTTTATCAAATCCAGATATCTACGAGCAATGGGAAGCTGATGTTCTTGTCATGGCTGATCGTATCAAGGCTATGAGATGGGCTCTTTTTGAGAGATTGCAGAAAAAAGGTCATGATTGGTCCCATTTAATTGCTCAGAATGGTATGTTTTGTTTTACTGGTTTAAATGAAACTCAAGTGCTGAAACTGAGAGACGATTATGGGATCTATTGTACCTTGGATGGAAGATTTAGTATCAGTGGTATCAATGAGGGTAATGTTGATTATTTGACTGAAGCCATCCATAACGTGTTGTAGGAAAGATGATTCCAGAAGACGAAATGCAAGATCTGAAGCTGGATAAATAGTCACCACTGGTGCTACATGGCCACCTATTATTTATTGTTATTTATTACTGTTAATATTCATTTTTGTTACGGAGAAAGGGTTAGAGTTTTAAGGTCAAAAGAGATTTCCAGCGTCATCTATAGGGAAGGAGCCTAGATGTCACCTTTTTTTTATAAGGAGAGCTATCATAAATCAGATGTTCACTACGAAAATTGTACTACTACATCCTATCAATATATGAGTACTATTCAATCTATAGTCGAACCAATTGAGTACCACTAACGAGGGCTGTTGTATCACGTGGGAAGATCACTTGAAGCCCTCGGAAAAAAGCGGAGTCCAGAGCCCAGAGCAGCAGCCCTAGTAATTTTAGCGAAAACAAGAGCGTGAGATTCAGATGATCAGACAATAAAGATTTTCCTTAAATCAGTTTCAGGGAAAGTTGCTCTAATTGTGTTAGTTAGCCGCTGTCATCAATTCCATAGCAGAGCCGCTGCAAACGCTTCAAATGTCACTGCAAATCACCACCGTCCCAACCACCGCTTTCAAAGATCAGAAACCTGGAACCTCAGGGCTTCGTAAGAAAGTCACTGTCTTCCAGCAACCGCACTACACGGAAAACTTCATCCAGTCCATCTTCAATGCCATCCCTGAAGGCGCTGAAGGATCCACCATTGTCGTTGGTGGCGATGGTCGTTATTATAACGATGTCGTTATCCAGCTGATTGCTAAGATTGGTGCTGCCAATGGCGTGAAGAAGTTGATTATTGGTCAAAATGGGTTGTTATCAACTCCCGCTACCTCCCATGTCATTAGAAGTTATGAAAACGTCACTGGTGGTATCATTTTAACAGCTTCTCATAATCCAGGTGGTCCAAAGAACGATCTAGGGATCAAGTATAACCTGGCTAACGGTGGGCCAGCTCCAGAGAGTGTCACAAACAAGATTTTCGATGAATCTTTGGCTTTGACCAGTTACAAGATTGTTGCTGATTTACCTGAGATTGACTTGAGTGTCATTGGAACTGCTACAGTTGGTCCTTTGGAAGTAGAGATTATTGATTCAACTAAAGACTATGTTGCTTTTTTGAAAACCATTTTCGATTTCGATTTAATCAAGAAGTTCATTTCAAATCAGAAGGAATTCACTGTTTTATTTGATGCTCTAAATGGTATCACTGGTCCTTATGGTTATAAGATTTTTGTTGAAGAGTTGGGACTGCCTAAATCTTCCGTTCAAAATTTCCATCCTTTACCAGATTTTGGTGGGTTACATCCAGATCCAAATCTAACATATGCTAGAACTTTGGTTGACAAAGTTGATGCTGAAAATATCAGATTTGGTGCAGCTTCAGATGGTGATGGTGATAGAAACATGATTTACGGAGGTGAAAAGACATTTGTCTCACCGGGTGATTCGGTTGCCATCATTGCAGAGTATGCAGAGTTCATCCCATATTTCAAGAAACAGGGAGTATATGGATTAGCAAGATCAATGCCAACTTCAAAAGCTTTAGATTTGGTTGCAAAGGAAAAAGGATTGAATATCTACGAAGTTCCAACTGGATGGAAGTTTTTCTGTGCTCTGTTTGATGCCAAGAAGTTGTCCATCTGTGGTGAGGAAAGTTTTGGTACTGGATCAAATCATATCAGAGAAAAAGACGGTCTTTGGGCTATTGTTGCATGGTTGAACGTTTTAGCTGCCTATAACGAGCTTTATCCAAATGAAGAAGCATCAATCAAATCAGTTCAAGACAAGTTTTGGGATAAATATGGTAGAGTTTTCTTTACAAGATTTGATTTTGAAAACGTTTCATCTGAAGGTGCCAAATCATTAGTCAATAAGTTCACTGAGTTCTTGGAAAACGGTAAAGGTACTATCTTTTATGATGATGTTACCTTCACCGAAGTTGGTGATTTTGAGTACACTGATTTGGATGGATCAGTCTCCAGAAACCAAGGTCTATATGCCAAACTATCCAATGGATTAAGATTCGTTGTTAGATTATCCGGTACTGGTTCTTCAGGAGCAACAGTCAGATTATATTTGGAGAAATACTCCAATGTCAAATCTACGTATACTGAAAAACCAACTGAGTACTTATCGAAGGATATTGAAGAAACTTTGAAATTCTTGAAATTCCATGAGTTTCTGGGTAGAGACAAACCAGATGTTATTACTTAGTTGATTACTACCTGTTTTCTGCTCGCAGAGTACATTTAATATTTGCATAGTTAGGCTATCGCTGTCTTTTATTCATTAGCCATTGTTTCCCCACGAAATACATACTTCTTTCCAACTTTGAATAATTTTCGAGTAAACGAGATCTCTCTTTTTCCCGTCTCAAAAATCTTTTACCATTTTAGTTTAAAAACATTCTGATTCCTCCTGAACCAATTCCGTAACAACAATTCGCTTCCATACGACGTACAATCACTTGATACTTAATAATGTCGTTGATCTTCAAACGTTTCCTCTCGTCATCCCTTTCAGCGTCCCCTTACATCGGGAAAACAGCACTCATCACTGGAGGATCTAGAGGGATCGGTCTGTCCATTGCCAAAGAACTCTCAGCAAGAGGTGTTAGTATAATCCTAGTCGCTAGATCAAAGGAACTGCTGAGACATAACATTAAGCACGAACTGAGTACAATTGACAACTCACAGAATCATTCATACCTTGCTTGCGATTTACAAAACATTGACTCGATATATGAATCATTTCAATCATCAACAGATTTGAAAAAAGTCTCAATCGTTATCAATTCTGCTGGATTATCTCAAAACTCTTTATTATTCTCCACTACACCTCTTACGATTCAAAAAGTCATTAGTACAAATCTAACTGCATCAATCATTGTCTCACAGTTATTGCTTAAATCATTATTATCAAACAAACCTTCCTCAATCATAAACATTTCATCAGTATTGGGAATCAAAGGTAAGAAAGGAACATCTGTATACGGTGCGTCGAAAGCAGGTCTTGTGGGGTTTACAAAAGGACTAGCTAGGGAATTGGGTCCAAAACAAATCCGTGTCAATTGCATATCCCCAGGATTAGTTTCAGAGACTGAGATGGGACAAGGTTGGGTGTTTGATAATGCCCTGGGTCAAGTTGGGGTCCCTCTTGAAGATATTGTAAGAACGGTGTTATTCGTGCTCGAGAATGGGAGCATTACAGGCCAGAACATAGTTGTGGATTCAGGTCATATATGCTAAATGAGGTCACCGGACGAGTTTGTTGAACGGCGTATATGTCTTTTCTTTGTTGAAGGACTCTTCTTCATGTTGGTTACCAAGATGATAATATCAGGTTGTGCTAAGAATGTCATGATGAATTTTGGTGTGTGACGATAGTGCTGTTTGAATATCGATTTGAGAAATGCTAGTTGCTCTGGGTCACTTATTGGTCGTGATGGTTTGATGTTTTTTAAAAAAAGTTTGATTGTTTTCAAAGTTGGAATCAGACCTCTATAACCACTCTTCAGTGACTTGTAAACGTTTCTTATGAATGTTAAGTTGTATTTATGGTCAAACTTTAGGATTTCTATGAAGTGAGATAGCTGATTGATAATAACGATTTGTTCAATTGATAGAGTTTGAAGGGTTTCAACCAATCTATGGGAATCTTGTAACTTGATGCAATTTTGTGAAATTATCAGATAGATAATTCTCAAGCACTCACTGTAGTGGCTTTCATGTTTGATCTCTATTAGATTTTCCACCATCTCGAGATTATGACCGTTTAGTATGAATGATCCAGTAATTTTGTTATGGATATGCCGTATCAAAATATCCTCAAAATCGGTTGAAAGGGCATCACTGAGTTCTTTTAGAGATTCATACTTGTCCCAAAACGTTAACGGATCAATATTCTCTATGTATAGCTCCATCAGCAACTTTTCCAGTCCATATGGTTTACACCATACTATCAAGTACTCAATGACATCTATCAGAATATCCAGGTTTGAAAAAAGAAGACCAATTGCATGTCCAATCATCATATACTTCTTGTATGACTTTAGGATTTGAAAGTCATCGTACCATTGTAAGAGCTGTCTATCCATTTCCAACACTTCTTGTTCCATTACTAGTTTCGTATTGATATCTATGTTCAAACCAATGTTGATTCCAATTTCTAGTGCACATTTCTCCGAGAGCTTCAGATTTGAACTCGCTCTATCATAATTCTGTACAATTATCATTTTGAAGCCCTCGAATACATCATCAAGATATTTCCAATGGTCTATGACTTTCTGTTGAGTTGTCCATTGGTCTTTCTGTTCAAGCACCTCTGATACTTCGAAGAAAGTTTCATCCAGATAATCCTCATGATCATCCTCCTCATCTTCCTTCGACAGGATGCCCTGTAGAAGCTTCCTTTTCTTGTAGCTATTCTTGGACTTTGTATAAGGCAGAATGTGATCTTCTAGTATAAGGCTTTGCTCGTTATGAATTAAGGAGGAATCTGCCTCATCATTATCAGTAAATGTTCGTTTTGAAGAGGTACGATTCGTTATTTGCGTTCGCAAAGTAGATAGTTTTGTCTTTAGAGGCCGCAGAGATCTGAAACACCGGGTTGTTGTCCATTCCATGGCACTGAACCGAAGCAATTGAGACAGTTCGATGCCTAATCTCAAGAAAGATGTTTGAAATGTAAACAAAAATACATAGCGGAAACTCTCGGTAAATATCCCAATTAGGAAAGTATCCAATCAGGGTAATTTCGCGTAATTATTTCTTTTTTTCTCTTGTTCGGCCACGTTCGAAGAATCCCAAAAAAATTTTTTTTTTATTTTCCAACCACCATCAAACAGCTCAAATTAGAGAAGCTCCATTAAGTAAAACACAATGATTATTTACACTGTATGTGCTCTCTCTGTCTGTGATTGGCGTGTGGTGATGGTTCCGGGCTTTTTTTTGGTTTTTTTTCAAAAATATTCAGAGTCCAGGTTTTTGTATTGATTGTCTTTATCACAATCCAATCTCTCAACTGAAAATCAATTGCTGGTTTACTAACTCTTGAACTCCAGGATATCATCTCCGGTGACGAATTGCTATCCGATGCTTATGACTTAAAATTAGTTGACGGTGTCATCTACGAAGCTGACTGTGATATGATCACTGTTGGCGACGATAATGTTGATATTGGTGCTAACCCATCTGCTGAAGGTGATGAAGATGAAGGTGTTGAATCAACCGTCGCTAAAGTCAACAACGTTGTCCACTCTTTCCGTTTACAAGCCACTGGTTTCGACAAAAAATCTTTCTTGACTTACATCAAAGGTTACATGAAACAAATCAAAGCTCACTTAGAAGAACACAACCCAGAAGAAGTTGACACTTTCTTAAAAGGTGCTCAAGCTTACGTTAAAAAAATCGTTGCTTCTTTCAACGACTGGGAATTCTACACTGGTGAATCCATGGACCCAGATGCTATGTTAGTTTTGTTGAACTACCGTGAAGATGGTGTCACCCCATACGTTGCTGTCTGGAAACACGGTCTAAAAGCCACCAAAATCTAAGATGCTTTATATGAGAGTATAGTATAAATTCTAATTCTTTTTATATTTAGATGAGTTTTTTATTTGTTTTGATCATCTTGAAGTTGTAGTTTGTTTTTTTGTGACTATCAATGCAGTGTTTTCCAGAGATATCGCTTTGTCAACATATTGACATAGTTCAACATCATAGTCGTTGGACTCTAAAGTGAACTTTCTAGCTTCATCAATGAGCCTTCTGGCCTTCAGCCCCAACACCTCTCTTTCCTTGATGGTTAATCCACTTGAATGATCAGTCCCATCTGTATCTTCCATGTCGGGTCTTTTACCATTGACAGCCCAACTTGCGCATTTCATTAAATGGTTAAAACCTTCCTCATCAATACCACGTTTTTGCAAATAGTCTTTGGCCGTTCTTGGGAACATGGTATAATTGCAACAATGTCTACAGCACATTGCAACTATCATTCCTTGAAAGTTTTCCTGAAGTCTGACACTTCTCAAAATACACTCGATTGTCAAATCAGTGGCAGCACCACATAGATGTTTCGAGATGGCAACAAATTTTTTATCATTATCAAACTCAGAGTCTATAACATCATCAATGAATAAGTCCTTAATATCGATTTTGACTCGATGAACTTTGTTCTTCAAATTTTTCTCTTCTGCGTCTTTGAGCATCTTACTATCAAGTTTCAGACGAGTTGGTGACCTATCTATCAGTAGAAAATCAGCAGCTTTTCCTGTTTTATGGATAACTGACTTTAGCAAATATCTGGAAAGTTCAGCTCTTCCACATCCAAATTCTATGTAATTGAAATCACCAGATAACAAGTTTCTCTGATCCAGATGTGAAATCAATGATGATTGTTGTATAGCATGTTTCTGATTCCGTAGCTCATTCATACGATCTTCAACTCCTTCATGCTTCAATTGTACCAGCTCTAGCTCGTCATATTCTTGATGTACTTTCTCCACCACAGGAATCCATTTCTGATAGTTGATCTCTATATCCTGTTTCTGTTCAAATTTGTCACAATTGTAATTACACTTATACCATGGCACATTCTTCGCTTCTTCCGACTTCGCACTGCATCTCTTGACGTGATTCTTTAGATCTTTCTCCCAGATAGTATGTCTTGAGTCAACTGGACACGGTACTCTATTATCACTTTCGCTTGATTTGAGATGCTCTGCACAAAACAGCACGTCTTTCTTTCTAGTCAATGGGCATCTTCTGTTCTTCTTAGGTATTATGAACTCACATTGAAGTCTCTCAACTTTCGATCCAGAGCCTTCTTTCTCTTTCTTCCTTCTCTTAGCGGACACCCGCAGGTTATCAGTTGCCTCGGCAGCCATATCAGTTCTCTCCAAGCTCAACCTGAGACACAAACAAGGAATCTGGAGAGACTTTGAGAGGCTTTGTGAAGTGAAAAATCATCATGAAAAGACCGGAGTAGTTCCCCGAGGGCAAATACCCCCGGAAGTGTGCTGTTTTGTATGTCCGAGGAACCAAAATTATTCACTTTTCCAATGGCAAAATGCATTTTCAACCTCAAAGAGGTCTTTCTGCTCGAGTTCTGTTGAATTGGAGAAGTTGCCATGTCGTTTGGGAACCCGTTTGCTCAGAATTACGAGGACGAATCTGGTGCCTTGGGGCTTGGCTTCAACGGCTTTGAGGTCTCTCTTAACTACGTCAGTGGAGTGCCAGACCCAAACATTTTGTCCAACTCTTCGTTGAAGTTGATCTTTAGGTCGGTATTGAAGAGAGATGAGTTGACTAAGGAGAAAGCTCTTGGAGAATTGGTGTCGTTCATTGAGAATCCTGCGAATTTGGATGAGCTGAAGGACGATCTGGTCTTGATAACTTGGATCCAGCTATATCCTAAGCTTGCCATAAGTGAAAGCAAAACCGTCCGCACATTATCCCATCAGGTTCAAACACAATTGATGTCTTTACTGAAAAAATCATATGTGAAATACTTGAAGGATACAGTTCCCGTTTTGCTTACTGGTATCTATGATTTTGACTCATCTGTTTCCAACTCCACATTGAAGAATTTGGGTAAAGTTTTCGACAATGATCAAGTCAAAGTCAATAATTTATGGGTCATGTTCCAAAATGAGATTCTGAATCTTGCTGATCAAGCACTCAATAAAGAGACCGTTGATACCTTAGCTGACGATAGATATGTGCCTAGAGATGAAGCTGAATTAAAATATTTAAGATTGATCAATGCTACCATTTCAATCGTGTCACATCTGATCCAGATTGGTTTCAAAGTCAATGCTCCAAAACTTGAAAAGAATTTGGCAAAGTATCAAGAATTTTTCCTCTATGAGAATCTATGGCATTATCTGTTAGTGAACTCAAACGCCAACAATCAAAGGATCTTCAAGACGTTGTTATCTTTAATAGCTGCTGTCACAAGAGTGAAACTCGAACTTTTCACTGAGAAAGCTTGGAAGCTGCTGTCAAAGAGATTTCTGAAATCGTTGAGCTTTGCATCCAAAGTCGACAAGAAATCTCCAAACATTGTTGTCTATTCTTCATTGATAGTGCCTATCATTTCAACGCTGAATACATTAAATAATGCCAACCCTGACTTCTATGAGTACGACAAGAATCACAAAGAGAGAATCACCTCTTTTCTCAAACTCGGCTCATTGAACTCAGATGCTTCTTATTACTCTCAGTTATCCAAGTTCTTGAAGGACTCCCATATTTATGATCTTAAAGAAACAATTGATGTCAACATCATTGAACAAATTCTACATGAAGATTTTGCTTCTGAGGTTTCAAAAAATTTGAAACTCAGAGCTGGGGCCCCATTCATTGTGGAATCACTGCGTACTTATATTGAAATCATCTCAAAGGCTGACTACTCTAAAATTAGTAGTTTTGTTGATGAAGTGTTGGACATTGTGTCACCTGTCACAATACAGTTTGTTGATCCATTGGCTGAAGGCCTCCCAGAGTCTTTAGTCCAAGAGAAGCTAGTACAGTATGCAGCAACTGAGAACACCAATATTGATATACTTTTGAAAGTTGCAGAGAGAAAATCTATTGACTTGAGCTCTACTTTGGAAGTTTCACTTGGTTCACTGCAAGAGAAAGTCGCCCAGAACATTGATGGCACATCTTATGAGAAACACAACGCTTTCAAGGTATTTGATTACGTGCTCTTGGGAGGAAAATCAGAATATAAAGAAATATTGGAGAAATTTCTACTTGATTTGCCAAGCTTGATTTCAGATTCAGTCACGGATCAACCCGTCAAAATCTTGATTCACTACTCGAAATCGGAGTTATACGATAATAGGGTATTTATGGAGGCTTTCAATGGGTCTTTGGAGAGATTGACAGCTCTTGACCAAAAGGACAAACTACTTTCTCAGTTGGATTCTTTCAAAAACAGACATGAGTTGATGTCCATTAGTGACAAGTTGAAAGATCTAGTTCTGGAAGCCACCTCATCTGTTGATTTTTCTGATGATGATTTGTTCAAATCGCATTTAATTACAAAAGAGTCCGTTGTCGATCTGTACAAATCTGCTAAAGAACAAGACAAAGTTGAAACATTTGTTGATCTTTATTGGAAAAATAACTCAAGTGATGATGACCTTCTGAGTCATATATTGAAAGAAACATCATTCTCGAAGGATTTCTTATGGAAATCTCCTTTGAAGGTTGAAATTTTGGCCAAAGTTGAAAACCTATCCAAAAGTGATGAAGAAATCAGAGCATTATATATCAATTCTTTGAAGGATGCTGCAGTCGAAAGCGGTGGTGATGAACTTGCTGATCATCTAAATGCTCACCTTGGTGAAAATCAAACTCTAATCAGTGACTTAGTTGGTACTGAAAGTTTGAAGGTGTTAGTTGCTTCATATGGGGAAGTTATTGATTCTAGACTATCACTTGGTAATCCACTTGAGGCAAACATCTATATATTACCACATCAAGAGAAGAGCCTCCAATTTGAGAGCTTACTCCCGATTATCAAATTTGGTATCTTCTTGTCAAAACTAAAAGCAGAATTCTCTGATGATGTATTGATTTATCTATCAATCCTAAGTGAAATTGCTATTGATTACGAATTTTTGATTACCAAGTCTGAAATTTCAAATGACACTGTCATCAGCTTCCACAAAAGCACTCAGCTGTTACTGAGTGAAAAATTTGAATCTGAACCATTCAATATCATTGCATCACAAGTAATGACCAAGAACTTCAACTCATCCTTACTGGAGAAACTGAGCACTGAGACCAATGTTGTTCTATCATTTTATAAGAATAGATTGTTGAAGCAGATACTGAGCACTAAGGAATCACTCTCTATCAATGACTTGGACGTTGATACATATGTGAAGTCTCAAATTCCTTCTAAAGATATTCCTTCAATATTACTATTCACAACTCTCATTTCTACAATCAGAGAATTTCTATCGGATGATAAATATGAAAGAACGAGAAACTTGGTTGGTTCAGAACTTATTGGATTGAGGCCATCAGAGATACTGTCTAATGGGTTGACCAAACTGACAATCTTCAACAATTTTCTTTCTGCAAAAGATGATGACGACACGTATAATCCGCTGCAACCTCAGAGATTCAACATGATCATCAACGATTTCAACAAATGGTTAGATTCGGATGTTGCTTATGAGCCTGAGTTTCACGCCGTGCGTATCCAACTGATACTCTTATTGATTCGTCTGAATGCTCTTGAATTTGAGAAGACTGACGGATTCAATGAATTGACTTTAAGAGTCTTGCAAGACTCTACAGGTTTGATCAGTATTGGTGAAGGTGAGGGATTGTTGGAGTTGAAGTACTATTCATTGAAATTGTATTTGGTTCTTGAAAAGAAGAAGGGGGTTCAAGATGACTTGAAAGACGTTCAAGTTGAGATACTTGAGTCTTTTATCAACGATGATACAACTGAGACAAATCAAGCTGTTATTGTCTATAACGAATCTCTGAATAGAATATTAGATAAGATCCCAATCACTAAGTTCAATGAGTATTATGATACTCTACTTTCGAAATATGAGAAGATAACAAACATTGAATTGAGGAGATCGCTACTGTCAATAATCTCCAAGTTGATTTTATCCAGACAACAGGACGTGGTTATTGAATTTGAATTGAACAAGGATGAAAATGTTGAGTTTAAGATCAACAAATTTTTCATTGATAATGTTCTCAAAGTTCCAGATCTCATTGAGGACGATTATCAAAATGATGTGAAACTTATCAGGTATTTGTGGGATTGGTCATTGGTGCTGCTCCATTTCAAAGAAATCACGCTAAAGCTTCGTTCCATATACATTCAACAACTCCAACTAGAAAACGATCAATTGATCACCAAGTTTTTAAACTTCCTTTCTGTTTTGGTTGTTAATATTGATGATAAAGAATTGCTGAACCAGATCAATGAATCTCATGAAATTTTCCAAGAGTATGATTGCCTAAATGCAACTGATGATTTGTTTAAGGAGATTAGAATTCTAGGAATCAATCTCTATTACACTATTTTGACCTCGATTGGTTCATTAAGTTCTAGTTGGTACCATGACATCAAAGACCGTGGGTTCAAGGCAAATCTTGAAGCATTCACTCAAAAATACATATCTCCTTCGTTGATTGAGGAGAAAATATCTAAATTTGAAGCCAAATCTTCATCATTCACCAAAGATCCAAACCTTTCATTGAAGATCAATAGAATCACCAATGAGATCAAAACTACTTATCTGATAGATGAACAGAATATGGAGGTTGTTTTCAAGATTCCAGCTAACTATCCATTATCAAACATTGAAGTTACAGGACCTCAGAGAATCGGTGTCAAAGAAAATCAGTGGAGAGCATGGTTATTGGCATCTCAACGTATAATTTCATTACAAAACGGTGAGATCTCAGAAAGTTTGGAATTCTTTATGAAAAATGTCAGTTTCCACTTCAAAGGATTTGAAGAATGTGCCATTTGTTATTCAATTCTGCATCAAGATAATTCCCTACCATCAAAGACCTGTGTTACTTGTAAGAACAAGTTCCATGCTGGCTGTTTGTACAAATGGTTCAAGTCGAGTGGTGGAAGCACATGTCCTCTATGTCGTTCTACTTTCAACTTCAGATGAAGTCTCATAATATAAATCATCATTATAGAATAAAGATAGTGTAGTGTCTAAATGCATAAGTGCCACACCGTGGTCTATTAAAATTTGTATGGTTATGCCGAGAACTTGCTGAAAAATTAAAAAGTGAAAAATTCATTCGAAAACAGACAAGTCAAAAAGAGCTAAAATAACAAAAGTGGTGATATTAAAGCCTCCAAGATGTCTCTTGCCACTAGATTCCGTCCAGCCAAATGGTTGGAGAAGAACCAATTCGGACCACAGGTCTTTTTATTCAGAAACTTGGAGAGTGGACAAGTTATCTATTCTCAATTACCAACTTTCACAGACTATCAAATTAAAAAACAATTCCAAAGACCAAACTGGCAAAACAGAAAACCAACTTTACGTCGTGACATTTGGAGATTAATGGCAGTTGCCAATTTTTCGAAATATGAACCAGCAGTTGAGACATATGAATCATTAGTCGAGTTAAGAGCGATGAGAGATCTGACCCATAAAGACGTTGCAATGAGATTCAGACCAAGAAACAAAGATGGTAATATCTGGTACAGTGCCCAATTCAGACCTATATACACACAAGAAGCCGTTGCCGATCTAGCTAGTGCTATTGAACATGTTCAGCACCCAGTGACGATACAGTGGGAAGACGAATGGAGAAAAGGTGATTTGAGTAATTGGAATAAAGACTTGGTCCAGCATGAGGTCCTAGACAGAGCAGGACTTGAGACACCAAAAGCCTTGTTGGACCAACTGAGAGTCAAGGCCAGAGCAGAGTTTCTGAACTTGAGAAACCAGCAGCTGCTCGAGAAGGACGTAAGCACAGAGCAGGCCGAAAGCACATAGAGAAATAAAGGCATTGTACATAGTGTTATAATTATTACGTAAGCATTCATTACATAATCAATATTACATAATCATCTCTCCTATTTCCCGCGAAAATCTGGGAATGTTTTTATTTACAAGTTTCTTTCTTTTTTTCTCTCGATAAATATAAAAAGAAGCATCACGGTACTTTCAAGAAGGTTCCTTTTTGTTCTTCTATTCTCTTTGGAGTGATTCCTCTGCGTGTCCATTGCTTAAATAGTGCTGTCGTTCCCAGTGTGGAGACCTCGATACTAGCTGTGCTCTTCTTCCTTGCTATTCTGAGCCATCATGTCATTAAACAAGACGGACATCCCACCATCGTACACACTGACTGAGAAACCCAGTCTCATAAACGGCATACCAGATAACGTTTTAGCGTTGATTGCCCCTGTTGCTGCATACTGGTTCTACTCCCTGTTCTTTTATATCATTGACACCTATGAGCTTGCTGAGAAGTATAGAATTCACCCTCCAGAAGAGGTTGTTTCAAGAAATAAAGCCTCAAAGTTGGATGTTTTCAAAGACGTCATCATCCAACATATAAATCAAACCATTGCAGGTCTGATATTCAACTACTTTGATGGTGCTCAATACACTGGAGATGAAGAATACAGAATTTGGATGTACAAACAAAATTATCCATTCTTACCAATACCACTGATTAGATTCTTGTACAACTATGGAGCTTCAGGTTTCAAGATATTTGTTGCCTTTGTTATTGTTGATAGTTGGCAATACTGGTTACACAGAATCATGCATTTGAACAAGACATTATATAAAACCTTCCATTCCAGACATCATCGTCTTTACGTCCCATATGCATTTGGTGCTCTATATAACCATCCAGTTGAAGGTTTACTTTTGGACACTCTTGGAACTGGTATTGCTGCATTGATTACTGGACTGACACCTAGAGAGTCAATTGTGTTGTACACATTTTCGACCTTCAAAACTGTCGATGATCATTGTGGGTATTCACTACCATATGATCCTTTTCAAAAACTTTTCCCAAACAATTCAATATACCATGATATCCATCATCAACAATTTGGTATCAAGACTAATTTTTCCCAACCTTTTTTCACTTTCTGGGACATTTGCTTCAATACCAGATATAGAGAACTGGATTCATATAGAGAGAAACAAAAACAAGTGACACTCGAGAAATATAAGCAATTCTTACATGATCGTGAATTGGCTAAGCAAAAGAAGAAAGAAAGTTTATATCAAACAAAGAATGAAGTGAAGAAAGAGAAATGAATAATAGTAATAATGATGATGTTTAATTTAATGAGAGTAAAAAGCACAATATATAATTAATGAAGAATGCATTTTATTGATCATATTGTACTAGAAATGACAACGTTTCTCGAGGTTTGAAATATAACATTTACTTTATTGTTCCTCTTGTCAGTATTCTCTTCAAGATACAACAATCTATCTAGATGTAACAAGTTCTCGGTCAGATTAGTCATGAAGCCTTTTATAAAACACCACTCAACGAAATCTAGACCTTCATTACTTTCATTATAACTCTGGATGATTTCATCATTAGTCAGAAAATCCAGGTCTTGACTTTTCAACAAGTTGAAAGGATAATCCTCAATCTTACTCAACTCTTGTGATATGAACCTTGTCGATTTGTGGAAACAACAACCAACAACAACGCACCCGACCAAGTTTAAGATTTTTGCATTGTCGTTGGTGGTGTATAATTGCAACATCTTATTAGGTAAATCACCACACGAGTTCAGACCAATCAACAGTCCGTTTGGGAGGATCTCATTCTTTGATTTATTGGAGTTGACAAAGTGTGATATACTATCAAACTCTGTCAAATCTTTGATATAATGCACATCATTTGCCTTTATTCCCATCAATGAATCAATTTTCTTAGATTGCTTCACTTTCACATCATCTCTCTCAACTATTATCAACTTGTATCTCTTTGATAGAATCCTTGATAAGTATGAGTTCCCACTACCAACATCAACTATGAACTCAATGTTAAGATTCTTGTACTTTGAACCAATGAATTTCATTAGGTTTATAATCTCATGTGACTTCTTCTCAGTCAGCATCTGAATGGATTTTGGAATCTCAATAAACGATTCAGCATCATTCGACAGGTCAATTGCTTTTTTATCAATGAACCGTCTAGTCATATTTTGTAGCAACAAATGGTGGCCATGAATCAAATCATTGATAATCACATCTTTGTTAACGGCACCATCATCATTGTATGAAATAGGACACTTTTTCGTCTGAAGGAACTCTTTTATAATGTCATCCTGTAGCACATCAAGACCAACCATCTTTATGCCAGTATCAACAACCATGATAATCACCAGTCCTTTTTTTTTATACACAATCAAAATATCTCACTACAAAAAGGACTAAAAAACTGTAATATAAAACTTTCATTTAAAAAATTGATTTAAACAAAAATGTTGATTTGAAGGAAGAGGCATCATGATTTGTGTACACTGTACAAACAAACCATATCTTGTTTTGATGTTTCTCTTTTTCCCTTCTTTTTTTTTCTTTTTCTTTTGTAGATTGTTTCATTTCATATATGTATCATGCTCTAGGTTGATATTTTAATTTTGTTCATTGAGGTTATCATGTGACAACTTTCTTTTGGATGGATGTGAAAGAAATTGAAAGGTCTTGCGAAGGGAAAGTGATTGAGGTGGTGAAGTCAGTAGGTAGGAATGTTGAATAGAATTTAATCCCGGTGGATTACTTAGATGGCTTCTTTCAAAGCTTGGTTCAATTTGGAAACTTTGGTAGCAATTGATAAGTCAACGGTTTTGTCACCAACTTCAACGATTAAACCACCCAAGATTTCTGGGTTAACGGTGTTGGTTAATTTTAAAGTTTTTGAAGAACCAACAAAGTTTGATTTGCTGACAGAGGCTTCGATTTTCTTCAAGATCTTGCTGTCCAATGGGGTAGCAGAAGTGACAATGGCCTCGACGATACCGGCATGAGCATCAGTCAAGGTCTTGAATTGCTTGAAGACTTGTTCCAACAAGTCCAATCTGTTGTTTTCACCAAGGACCTTGACAAAGTTTGAGACGGAGCCATCAATTGATGGGACGGCTTTGGTCAAGGTGTCAACGACGATGGCACGTTCGCTGGAGGACAATGCTGGGTTGGACAAGATGGAGGCGACTTTCGAATCACCTTCGACGATGGATTGTAGAGAGCTCAAGGATTTGGCAGCAGCTTCCACAGAGGTGGTTTTAGCAGCGGCGGTGTACAGAGCGGTGGCATAAGTACCGTCGAGGCCAAAGAGTTGCACTGGAGGCTTGACGGACTTGGCGGCTGTGGCCATTTGACGGGTGAATTGTCTGAACATCATCTCTTTCTGGTTTCTCTTTTCGATAGCTGAATTCTTCTTCTTTCAGGGGTGTTTTGGCGACGGTTCTTTTCTGTTGATTTTTTTTAAAAAATGACGAGAAAAACTGAAGAATTTGATTGGTCGCGAAAATTGCTGTGTTTGGCGTCGCAGCTGTGGTTCCCACTTCCCGGACCAGTCTTTGGGAAGTTTGGAAACACGGTGTTGATGTGTTAGTGGGCACCAGCTTAAAACATGGTCCTTGTGTTCTTTATTGAATTGGTTTTGGAATTGTAGCTGCAATTGAATCGCAGTTCATTTCTGACCCTCTTAAATCAAAAGTCACGTGAGATCATCAGTTCAGGGTAACCGCAGGCTGAAAAATTCTGAACGAAAAAGTCGACTTTAAACAGAGAGTTGAGGACCAGAGCAGGTACAGATTCTGTCTTGTAAGAAACCTCAGTCTTCTTCCTCAGAAAGGTCCCAGCCATACCATGTTTCTCAGAAGAGTCGTGCTGTCACAGGCACTACCCATCCAGAAATCCCTTCTGAAAACCAACTTTCAGTTATTAAGATTTGCTTCTTTCGAATCAACATCATCATCATCATCATCAACCCCATCATCAGAAGATCCGAAACCAATTGAAGTCACACTAACCTCTGCAAACCTCCTTACAGTCCCACCAAGAGGTGCTGATCTAACAGCTTTGGAAAAACAAGATGAAATTATCAAGAGACGTAGAAAAGTTGCAAAAACTATAGTGGAAATCAAAAAATTCAAACCAAGATCTCCTGGTAGAAGATGGTATAGAGCTCCAATTTATCCACATTTATGGAAAGGTGCTGCTTATCAACCTTTAACCCGTGCCATCAGAGGGACTGGTGGTAGAAATAACACTGGTCATATCACAACAAGATTCAGAGGTGGTGGTGTTAAACGTCGTGCAAGATTACTCGATTTCCATAGATTAGAAGCTGGTGCCCAAAGAGTTCTTAGAATTGAATATGATCCTACAAGAACTGCTCATATTGCATTGGTTAAAAATGTTGATACCAAAAAAATCTCATACATTTTAGCAAGTGATGGTTTAAGAGCTGGTGATGTTATTGAAAGTTATAGAAGTGGGATTCCTGCTGATTTGTTGAAAGAAATGGGAGGTAAAATCGATCCAGCTATTCTATCAGCTAGAACTAATCAAAAGGGTAACTGTCTACCCCTAAGAATGATCCCAATCGGTTCAATCATACATGCTATTGGTATAACTAAAGATGGTCCAGCTAAATTCTGTAGAAGTGCTGGTGCTTATGGTAGATTGATGCAAAAAATACCAAACAAATCAAAAGCTATTGTGAAATTACAAAGTGGTGAACATAGATATGTTCATATTGATGCTTGTGCAACATTAGGAATAGTATCAAACATTGATCATCAACATGAAAAATGGGGTAAAGCTGGTAGAGCTAGATATAGAGGGTTTAGACCTCATGTTCGTGGTGTTGCCATGAATAAATGTGACCATCCTCATGGTGGTGGTAGAGGTAAATCTAAATCAAACAAATTATCAATGTCTCCATGGGGTACTTTGGCTAAAGGTTATAAAACAAGAAGAGGTAAAAATGTCAATCCATTAAAAGTTAAAGATAGACCAAGAGGTAAGAAAGCCTGAAAATAACTGGTTACAGATCATGTAAATAAACATAATATAATTGCAAAAAAGTGAGGTGGGTTATACGATTCTCCCCTTTCTCAAAACTGTATTGGCTTCACTGTATTTTTATACTTTACACAATTGTAAATCATTGGTATTCTCTTGGAAATTGGAATTTGCTTAATGTCAAAAATCTCAAATTCACCAATCTTAATGATGGCAAACATGAATGTTTCAGGATCATTGATCTCACCAAAGCTGTATTCCATGATATTGTTTCTCGAGACCCATGACAACTCAAGGTTCTTTATTAGGATCAAACAATCTTTCGAGTATTCTGTTATCCTCTTCTTATTCAACCGTTCATAGTTGGATATACACTCCTCTGTAATGACTCCATACACAGATTCTGTAGCGTCACATAAAGTAACCATCAAGTCACCAGTGGGGAGAAGTTTCAAGTACTATTCCAGAATTAATATCAGGACTCACTCAGATCACAATGACATAAACAACATACTTTTGTTAGTTGAACTATTCTCTGTCTATCACCAAACTTTCGAAGATTAGCTCCAGGTTTGTAGAATTTTATCACTTCATCGAGAATCCAACTGTATAAAAACTCTCTGTCCACTATTTTAGTATGCTTAAGCCAGCTAGCCATTGAATGGGCATATCCTTAGTTGAAGAATGGGACTTATAGGTTGTTTGGTACAATTTGTGCATTAGCACACACGAGAAAATCAGCGGTGGTGTTACACTTGTGCATCTTTCGTTGAAGATGCCCGGTTAAATAAAAGATTCATGAGATTAATAAATAAGAAGCAAAGGGCCAATAAATAATAAATAAAGAGATAAAGTACCTTCAATGTTTTAGCTCAAAGAAAATGACGTGAAAATACCTTTTGAGATCTTGACCTCACCACTTTTTAGCATATTATAGAACTCAACAATTTTTTTCGAGGGATTGAGCACATCCAAATTAGTAACATCATCTTCCTCATGACTGGAGACCAACCTCCATAAATCTGAAGTGACTTTGACAGTGACCTGATAATTCTGAATATCTCTTGCAGTTGTCAATTTTGTTGGTGGTTTGTTTCTCAAAGGACATTTGATCAACGTCGTGATTGTAGGTTGAATGGATGTTATCCTTTTGGGAGTGATGTGTACAGTATTTGATACATTCCACAAAGGTCTTTGAGTCCCATGCAGGTCATTAAGTTGATTAGAGGGTGATGATCGACGTCGTTGTTCGGATTTTTTCAACTGGATCACTGGTTTCTGGACTCTTGAGATGGTATTGATAGAATGTGGTTTGCTCTTATTGATTGATGATTTAAATTTGATGGCTGATGATTTTGATGGAGTACTCGAATTGCTTGAAGCAATGAAATTTGGCGCATGATTTTGATCTGATTTCTTCTTATCAGCACCTTTCAATCTCAACTGAGTAACCTCCGGAGGCTCATTGATTGGAGGAGACTTATTCGAGATAAGTGTTGTTCTCGAATTTGCCAACTTGGCTAGAGTGAATGGATTTGATACATTGATATCTTTTGAAACTTCAAAATCTTCATTGATCGGAATGAGTTTATCTGATAGATTACTGGTTGTGATATCATGATCAGTTTCCGATGATAGATTATCATGCATTGCATGAGACCATTCGTCTTGATCCATGTCAGTGATTGTAGTTGTATGCTCATGACTTGTTTCATTGACATTGGAATCACCATGACCTGGAACACTTGGCAGTAGTGACAGCTCGTGGCCTCCTAGCTCGTCTATGTTATCAACATCATTATTCTCCACCTCAGCTTGATTATCGTCAGACGTTATCTTGTCTTTTGTTGCTAGGTTGATGGGTAGATCTTCAATATGGGTTGATACCAGTATCTTTGGTTGAGTACTAGAACCTAATTTTCGATGAGTACTCTTGATCTGATCAATGATGTGTAGCTTGAGCTCTTCGAAGTCCAATACGTTTGCAAAGCCCACACAGTCATCTTTCTTTGGTTCAATATTGAAATCTAAACCGTGTCCCAATTGGTCATCGGATAAACCAAGATCTGATTTGGTTGAAAAGTTTAAGAGCCATGCATGTGGTTGAGTGTACCCTAATTCATCATAAACGGACTTAATCATCTGATCGAAGAATTTTCCCATAGATAACTTGACATTGAGCGGATGTTTGTTTAAACTGATAACTTTATAACCATGCAAATGGGGTAATACGGAAGACCCAATTTTCTGATTTGAGGTACTGCTGGTGGATATAAGTTGAGAGGCACGAAAATCACCACCGTTGCACGTTGAAACCGTTGTCAATAATGGGAAAATATAGTGGACCTGAAATTTTGAGTGACTCGAAATGAACCTTCCTTCAACGTACTGATCTTGTTGATGACGTCGACGACTCCCAGGAACTGAGTGATCAATCTTCAAGCCGAGGAGTAATTCTGGTTTATGCTGATGGGGTAATCTAACAATAGCTTTCAAGACCCTTTTTGACATCTTCTCCTCAACGATACTCTGAGCACCGCTGGACGTACTAGATTTAGTGGATATCTGTACTCTCTTCAATTCGAATCTGATGTCATCATGAACCAACGAGTAAGTATCGACCAATAACTCAATCGCCTTGTGTGTAGCGGACTCTTTTTTGCTCATCAACTTTCTTCGAACTGGGAATCTGGTGAAGAGACCTCTGACTATAACCGACGTGCCTCTCTTAGCAGCTGATGGGTGCAAACTGCCACTTTTGACGTTTCCATGTTGATCAACATCCCACGAAGTGCCCATCTGTGCACCTTCTTCTTTGGTAGTGAAGGTGATGGAGCGCGATAAAGCTGCAATGGCGTGAAGGGCTTCTCCTCTGAACCCCAATGTCGTGATCCCTGTGAGATCTTCTATCTTGCTCAATTTGGAAGTTGTATTCTGAAGGCAGACCCTCTCGACAGAATCACGGTGGATGCCCGTGCCGTCATCGCTCACACAAATGAACTCGAGGCCTGCAGAGGAGTTGTCAATCTCAACGGTTATGGCCTTTGATTTGGCGTCTATAGCGTTGTCGATGAGCTCTTTGACCACCGCCTCAGGAGAATCAACAGCGCTTGCCGCAGTGACCCTTGCGCAGACGGAGAGAGGCAGACTGACGATGCTCATCCCCAGCTCACTTCGAGAATACACTCAAAACACAGCACCAGCGCTTGTCGTTTTTTGACAGCTCTTCCCCGTGAAGATCTCCCACTGGGTTTGTTTACCTTTTCCCTTTTCCTTTCAGCAGGCTGCACGCCGCGACAGACTTCCGAGAGCGGCGGCAGCAGTTTGCCGGGACTATCCAGCCGGAAACGCACGCCTGAAATTGAGATTCGGAGTAGACGCTGGGCCAAAGTGAAACTCCAACCTCTAAAGTCCCTCTTAACGCTGAAGCTCGTGGCATCTGCTACAGTCAGCAGTCACCAAAATCCGCACTCCACAGTCCACACCCACAATCAGTGCTCGAAATGAGGTCTATATAAAGGGTCGAGTCCTCCCTCCCATATTTCTCAAAACAGTCTCTAGCTGTATTCAAGCCCTTCTGCTCCAATGAGACTCTTTGAAATCTCCTTCCTGGTGTGCTTGATGGCCACCATCGTCAAAGCGGACTATAGTGATGCTGTCTACAACTCTCTAAAGTACTTAGCCAACTATGCTAAAGTTGCCTATTGTACTGTTGAACCTACTTTTGTTGCAGGTGCCATCGCAGACTCCTGTGAAAACGTCGAGTTCTGTGATGAGTCTAATTCTACCACCATCGTGGAGGTTTTCCACCCAAATATCTTGGAATTAGAAATCTCCGGTTCTGCTTATGTTGCTGTTGATTATGCTGAGAAAAGAGTTTATGCTGTGTTTAGAGGTTCTTTGACAGCTGGTGATTTTGTCACTGATGTCTTGTTTGGTTTCTGTCCATTTGCTCCAATCTTACAAAACGAGAGAATCAATGCTACTCTGTTCGAAAATGTCACTTCCACTACTCCAACTGATGAAGTTGCTCAATTGATTAATGATAATAGTGATGGTGCCGTTTGTGAAGACTGTTATGTTCACTGTGGTGTCTACGTCGAATTGACTGAGTTCATTCAAGAAGTTCATGATGCTGCCAAACCTTACTTGGATGAAGGTTACCAACTAGTCATTACTGGTCATTCATTAGGTGGTGGATATGCTGGTCTTGCTGGTATTGAATTCTTATTAGCTGGTTATGATCCATTAGTTGTTACTTATGCTTCATTGAGAATTGGTAATCCAGCTTTTAACACTTTTGTCGATGAAAAATTCAATACTGAAGCCAACGCCAAAGTTGTTGGTAACGGTGGTGACTTGCCAATTCCTTCATACTCAAGAGTCTACCAAGAAACTGATGTTGTTCCAAGATTACCACCTGGCGACTACACACATTCTGGGTTGAAATTCGAAATCACTAAATTGAGACTCCCACATTTAAAAGAAAACGTTTCATACTTGGGTGCTTCAGATCCTGACAAGAATGACGCACTCACTGTCGACGTGTCTGATCCATTAGCTTTATTGATTTTATACCAGCATTTGCATGAGTTCATCAGAATCTCCTATCCATGTGATGACTTTGATATCAACTTCAAAATGAAAAGAGACTTCACAATTGATGCTATGTGAAAGTGACAAATAATTACCCTTCTTGATAACGGATAACTATTAGCTGGATCTACACTTTCATCTCTACCAGATTAGAATGCCAATAGTTTAGTTCTTTAAAGCCAAGCTGTAGCGCATTTCGGTAGTTTGAAGCTCAAATTTATTTAACCGACACTGTGTAAACCTCAGCACGATGTCTAATACAGGGTAATTTTCAGAATCAGCGGGTTATCTATAATAAAATGGAATCCTACGCAGACCAACAATAACCACACTTTGAAACTCTTTTGTTCCTCTGATGAAATGCCACCAAACGTCAGACAGAGTTCCTTTGTCTCGACCACGAAGTATTTCAACAATGTACGCCACTACGATGCTGATGCTCTTTGAGAAAACGTTATGCCCATCTGTGAGATCTTAAGCACCACCAGTGAATGAGATGAGATCTTAAACAAACTTTCAAGAAGTAATCCCACATAAAATTGAGAAACACCATGCGATGGAGAATATAAGCTGCTTCTCTTTGTTTGGAAAGGTATTTTTGTCCTGAGAAATAGGCAAGCATTGGTAGTGATACTCAAGAACTACTCAGAGAATAATAGAGACCATATAGAATGAACATCACTCACAGCACAGAATAAGAGATATTTTTGATTATAAGAAAAGCTGGTATATCCCAGGTGGCTCTGACACTATCTGATTCTGACTGTTTATTATTAGATCACGGCAACAGTCAAAGAAAGATGAAGTTCACTGCATTAGTTGCACTATCATTGGTCCCACTGTCTGTCCACTCGTTGTCTGTCAAGCGTGATGGTGAAGCTTCCGATCTGAATGTTGATCCACAGGTTGATGAAGCTCATGAAGATAACTCAGTTAGTGGTGAAGTTACAGATGCTGCTACTGGTGGTCAAGAATCCGAAAATCCTATTGATCCATCATCCAATGGTATCTTGATCGATATCACTAGTCTAGGTGAATCTGTTGATGAAATCAATGAAGAGTATTATGAAGAAGTCGAGGAGGATTTTGACGATGACTTTTATACCTACCTCAATGATACTTCTGAGGAGTATGTCGATGCTGCTGCTGAATGGGAGGAGGATGAAGAGTCCGAATCATTACCTTGGAGTAGAAGTGTCTACAAAAGATTGGTTCACACTGCTCCATGGTCCAAAATCTCATACTGTTACAATTCATTCACTGATATCTTTAAACAAGGTCCATTAGCTGATGCCTGTCCAAAGCTTTCCTTTTGCAGAGCTGACAGAAAGAAGAAATGTTCTGAAATCATTCAAACATTTGCTGCAAGAAAATCTGAAGGTCAAAAATCTGGTACTGGTTTTGTCGGTGTCAATCATTGTAAAAAAGAAGTTTATGTTTCATTTAGAGGATCCATTACTATTGGTGATTGGCTAACTGATGTCACTTTCAACTATTGTCCTTACGTTCCAGTCTTGAACAGTCAAAAAATCGATGAGAATACTTTTTCCAGTGTTACATCAGATACACGCCCAGAAGTGATTGCTGCAATGATGGGTGATACTTCAGATGAAGAAGCCTGTGAGGATTGTAAAGTTCACTGTGGTGTTTACTCTGCTTATACCACTTTGATTGGGCCAATGCGTGATGCTGCTCAACCATTTGTAGATGAAGGTTATCAGTTGATTGTCACTGGTCAATCACTAGGTGGTGGTTATACTTATTTGGCTGGTATTGATTTTTTGTTGGCTGGTTACAACCCATTGGTTATCTCTTATGCTGCTTTAAGAATCGGTAACCCTGCTTGGAATGCTTTTGTCGATGAACAATTCAACACCGTGGAAAATGATAAGATTATTCAAAAAGGTGGTAAATTACCAATTCCATCTTTCTCGAGAGTTTACCAACAAACTGATTTTGTTCCAAGATTACCACCTGGTCCTGGTTATACCCATTCTGGTTTACAATTTGAAATCACCAAGGTTAAAATTCCTCATCGTAAGGAAAATGTCTTGTATTTGGGTCCTTCTGACAATTACGAAAATTCCCCATTTGAGTACAATTTGAGAGATCCATTGTCATTGACCATTGCATACCAACACATTTATGAGTTTGTTAGACATTCTGATCCATGTAATGATTGGGATTATCCAGGGGTTCCAAAAACTATAGATGGTTTCCCTATCTAATTTGTTTAAATCAAATCATTTTGATTATATCACAAACTACATTTCAAAATTCTCGTCAGTATGATTTTTTTTGTTTCTGTTTAGTCATACTTCTTAATAATAAACTAGTTGCAATTTCTTCAATCCAAGCAGTAACGCATGTATTGATTATCATTGATCACTGTTATCGTATGACGAAATCACCTGTGGTTGTCATGTATTTCACTCCTTTATAAGGTCTAACATCACCCATTCCTTTAACAATCTTCAAGGATTCAACACGGATTCCACTAGGTAGCGAGGCTTTATTTGAGTATGATATTGAGGTGTACTTTGGGAAGGCAATCTTGGAACCATCATATTCAGAGTCAGCATCATCATAATCTTCATCTTCAGTTTCAATTAACCCTCTAAGGATTGGATTCATACCAAGATTAGTCTGTTGATCGAATACCCACTGAAACTTTCCATTTGATTTTGTCTGGAAGTCACCATGACTTAATCTTAAGATCTTGATTTTCTGATCAGCTTCAGTTGTAATTGTAACTTTCAAATCATCAATCTTTGTAACATTTTTTAATAAACTGATATTTAATGATATTTCGAACTCATTTTTCTTTGTACCTAAACCCTCCTTGTAGTCGGCATGAACAAGACCTATGTTTCTCTAGAGCCTGGACAGAGGATACTGATCCAAATCAATTGTATAGTTCATGATCGTGGTTTTCCCATCAGGGAGAATGAATGATAATAAACCCTCATTGTTTGCCCATCTATCTATTCTCACACATTTATGGAATGATGGAATACCCAAATAATGTCCATTCAAGTTCAACAATAGTTGAATATCAGGAACACCACTCAAATAAGATGTGAATTCAATCTCACTTCTTAAAACCGCAACAGTTGGCACTAATTTTGTAAAAGTTTTGAATTTGGAACTGGATTTAGATGTTTGAGGTGACAAAATTAAATTGATTTCTTCCTTAAGATCAACCAGAAGCTCATTATATGTGTACCTAACATTTGATCTTCTCCATGGGATTTTCCTATCAAGATTAGTTTGAACATATTGAAGGGCCGAGTGTGAAGTTGTGGCATATCCTGTTGTTAATTGGTTTGTAGTGGAAAGTAATTTACTACCCAACGAAGACTTGAATGGAACCAGATCCCTTAATGTATTGACATCGGTGATATATGGATACCCACCTTCTAGTAGTTCTTGCATCAAGTTACACATCACATCGTAGTTGGCTTCGATTTTGATGGGGCTCAATGGAGATCCAAAATAATCCTTCAGTACATCGAAGACTCTTTCTAAAAACACGAAAAACAAGTCCGGATTGATTATAGATGAATAGACTGGACTTTGTACAAGTTTTCTGCTGTTATCATCTTCACCTCCTAATTGGTCTTCATCATCAACCTTTTTATAATCATCATCGTCATCCTTGTCTGTTTGTAGTGTCTTCAAATTCAGAGATTTTGAGTCAGCATGATATTTAACCAATATATACAACACCAGTCTTCCTTGGGCAGTCTTGTAGACCGTATGCGTATCAGATATTTCGACAATTGAATCATTTTGAAGGCTTTGATAACCGATCCCGTTGATGGTCGCCAGAATAGTTTTCAGAGTTGGTGAAGTTGCTGAAGTAGGAAACTCAACTATAAGATTACTGTGGTCAAAAAGTTAGTATCACCAACCATTAGGATCAAAATGAAAAGAGACATACTCTCGATCATCAGCTAACTAAAGACCTTCAATAGTGGCCATTTCTCAATGGACAGCTCCCCATGATAAACAAAGAAAGAGATCGTAGATAACATCTAAGAAATACCGGGAGGGAGTGCTGGAGAGATGGAAATGCCAGCAGCAATGAAAAGTCAGTAATTCAACTCAATCGAGCTTAGGCTGTTGAAGAAAGAACAGTTCCTATTCGTATATTTCTGAGCTGGAAAGACAATCGTCATGAAACTTCCAATCCACAATCGGTACGGGCAGTCTTGACAATACATAATGTAATTCCATAATTTTATAAACTAGTGATAAATATTCATGACTAGATATGATATCTCAGAATTATAAACGGAATTGATTGCGAACAATACCGATATTTTTGACAATATTTGACTTGAAGATGTACTCAGGTTCGATCATGATTACGTCGTCGATAATAAAGATTCAAACGTGTATTATTACAATATACCACTTCTCGCAATCGAAGTTGTAACATGTGATTCAGTGCAACACATAGTGAACTTACTCATTCCGGATTGGAAAAGCGAAAGGGATACCCCTGAGGCTCACTTCAATGTCATTAGATGCAGGATCCCTTCTCACAAAAATGCTTTCTTCTGTCCAACCACCTCTTCTTAGACCAATCTTTTCCAAGTTCTGATCGATTTGACATATTTTTGTCACCACATCCACTTCCTTCAACAGCTCAGAGCTACTGGAAGACGATGGTCTAGATTCGTTGATCGAAAATGTTGCAGTGTGGTTGCCACAGTCAACAATTTCGCCTTTATCAGTGTTCACCAAAATGACTGGACCATTTGAAAGCATGGTCACAGTTGGAATACTTTCTGCCCTTTTAGTTTCAGCATCAAAGTTACTCTCAGAGATTCTCTTGTTGTGTTGCACAATCCTTTCATAGCTTCTCAACTCTCGTTGATATACTTCATTGAGGGACTCAGGATCCTCTGAATACTCTTTATGGTCCATAGATCTCAAAACGTCAAAAACGGTCAATGTAACTGAAACATTTTCCGTCTCATTTTTGGAACCAAGTTGCTCTATCATAGCAGCCAATGTTTTTTCTGTATGATTTCTTTGGGCAAAAGAATGGTTTGTCAAAAATACCTCTGAAAATGTTTTGAAACTCATTTGGTAAACTGCTGGTTTCATCTGATTATCTTCGTCTTCATCATCCCTTCTATAGTTTCGAACTATTTCATTGCTCAAATGAACTACCTCAATTGAATCAACATCAAGAGCATAACCTTGCTCTACCAAGAGCCTTTCCATTCGAGTGATAACATCGCTTAGTGGTGCTTTGATGAGTTCAGATAAACTTGAAAGATCTCTTGTATCAATGAATCTCAAGCAATCAAATGGAAGTGACTTTAAAGTTCCTTCACCAGACTGTGAAGCTATCAGCATTCTATTTGAAGTCGCTTTCACAGAATCAACATATTTTGATGCCTTCATTATTTTTGAAGCAGAGTCACTGGAGAGAGATTTCAACTCTTTCAACACTGAGCATATTATATCCATTTTAACACCAAATTCACCGGCACCTTCGTTCAAGGCCAAAGCTTCAAGTTTGAGATGTTTTAAATCTTCTGAGTTCAGATTTCTTTTTGACTTCAAATTCTGTATTTCTGTGTAACGTATCCTCAATCTATAAGACTTTAACAAGTCAGTAATTATTAATGAACTTAGTTGAAAAGCTATCAAATACTTCAAACATTGAAGTAATATGTCTGCACTTTTTTGGGATTCCACCTCCCCAAATTTGGGAGGCAATCTGGCTTTTATCTCGATGAGTCCAACAATCATTAACCCGTTTATAGTTATGATTTGCCTCACGAAAGCATCTGTGGAGATTGTAAAAGCCTTCTTGACCATACATTTCTCGAAGGTATTTAGCAGAGCTATCTCCTCGTTCGATATTGATTTGATGAACCGGCCCAGGCATGTGTTGAAATAAGAGGTTATCTGATTTTTGTAGCAACAAATTGTTAAACAATGACTCTAATGGTAACAACACTATTCGATAAAAGATATCTGCTATATCTTCTTCTGAATACCCTAATGGCATCGATGGGTCAATGTTCAAATTTCTAACGTTAGGACAAATTTCTCGACTTAGTGAATACCAGAAGTAAGCCCTATCAGAGAAACTAACATTGTTCTCCAGAGTTTCATTTGTTAAGCGGGTTAACAATAAGAGTTCATCTCTGTAAACTTCAAAACCAGACTGGCGAATGACTGGTGATAGAGTCACCACCAGACGCTCATTTGTATAAGCAAGCTTGAATAGGGTACCAGGATTCCCATCAGAAAACTGTACACCATACCTATGAACTACCTCTATGGGGGCAATCCCCATAAATGCTTCAGCGTGTTCTCTCTATGAAGTTTATGTGTCAGTAGAAGTCAAGATGTAAACAAAATCGCAACTGTTTCCTTTTTATCACACATACTTCGGTTTCGATCAACTCATGAATCTGCTTGTTCCTGAAAGTAAAGTAATACCAATACTTCAAAGGTATTGACAAATAAATATTTGGCATCTTCTTCAAGAAAGTATGCAACCTATCGATTTGCTCTTGTTCATGAGCGGATAATGTATGTCCTGGAATGTGCATTGCTCTTGCAAGAGTTGAAAAGATAACGGCGCGGATAGAATATCTACAAAAAGGACTGGAGTCTGTGACTTGAATACTTTGTGGTAGGTTGAATGTTTCAAATGGGGTCCGGGGAGTGCTGACAGGTAAGGTGGAGAGGTAGTTGAGAAGCCTTTCCGAGAGGACATCCTGATTCAAAGAGTCTATCCCATTCAATAATTTCATAGATTGTTGGTTATTGAAGATTGTGTAAGTGCTGAAAGAACTTTACTGAAGTGACGGAACTTGAATCATTAACAATTTTGCTTTCTTAAGTTTTTGTGTCAAGCTCTTATCTCAAAACGTCTCATGTTAATCACGTGATTTTATTGTGTCAAAGTGAGTGAGCCTCTAATAATACACCATCTTCACCTCTTCTGCATGAATAGTATATTTGAAAAAGTAGGGGAAAACATGAGCCCATAAGACCCAATAACAAAGACCAATGAAAAAGATACCCCATGTGACAACACAGTGGATCCAATATGGTAAATCATTGTAAACGGATTGGCCTGCTGACGGTGGAATATATGGAGCAATAACTAGGTAGAGGGAACTCAATCCAAAGAAAATAATGACAGGAATAGTAGCTTTTAATGGTGCATGCCATTCAATCTTACCTCTCTTGGCTTGAACGCTCAAATATAATAGAGCTAAAGCCACAAAGAAATTGATGACATTCAATGGATGTCCTTCTGACAATTACGAAAATTCCCCATTTGAGTACAATTTGAGAGATCCATTGTCATTGACCATTGCATACCAACACATTTATTGAGTTTGTTAGACATTCTGATCCATGTAATGATTGGGATTATCCAGGGGTTCCAAAAACTATAGATGGTTTCCCTATCTAATTTGTTTAAATCAAATCATTTTGATTATATCACAAACTACATTTCAAAATTCTCGTCAGTATGATTTTTTTTGTTTCTGTTTAGTCATACTTCTTAATAATAAACTAGTTGCAATTTCTTCAATCCAAGCAGTAACGCATGTATTGATTATCATTGATCACTGTTATCGTATGACGAAATCACCTGTGGTTGTCATGTATTTCACTCCTTTATAAGGTCTAACATCACCCATTCCTTTAACAATCTTCAAGGATTCAACACGGATTCCACTAGGTAGCGAGGCTTTATTTGAGTATGATATTGAGGTGTACTTTGGGAAGGCAATCTTGGAACCATCATATTCAGAGTCAGCATCATCATAATCTTCATCTTCAGTTTCAATTAACCCTCTAAGGATTGGATTCATACCAAGACTAGTCTGTTGATCGAATATCCACTGAAACTTTCCATTTGATTTTGTTTGGAAGTCACCATGACTCAATCTCAAAATCTTGATTTTCTGATCAGCTTCAGTTGTAATTGTAACTTTCAAATCATCAATCTTTGTAACATTTTTTAATAAGTTGATATTCAAGGTTAGCTCAAATTCATTCTTCTTTGTGCCTAGTCCTTCTTTGTAGTCAGCATGGACAAGACCTATGTTTCTCTGGAGTCTGGACGAAGGATATTGATCCAAATCAATTGTATAGTTCATGATGGTAGTTTTCCCATCAGGGGGAATGAAGGATAATAAACCTTCATTGTTTACCCATCTGTCAATTCTCACACATTTATGAAATGATGGGATACCCAAATAATGTCCATTCAAGTTCAACAATAGTTGAATATCAGGAACACCACTCAAATGAGATGTAAATTCGATTTCACCCTTCAAAACCGCAACTGTTGGAACCAGTTTTCTTGAAGTTTTGAGTCTAGAATCGCCCCTGGAAGTCTGATGTGATAAAATTAAATTAATCTCTTCTTTGAGGTCAACAAAGAGTTCGTTATTCGTGTACCTAACATTTGCTCTTCTCCAAGGAATTTTCTTATCAAGATTAGTCTGAACATATTGAAGGGCTGAGTGTGAAGTTGTAGCATATCCTCTTGTCAACTGATTTGTAGTGGAAAGCAGTTTACTTCCCAATGAAGACTTGAATTGAACCAAATCCCTCAATGTATTGACATCCGTGATGTATGGATACCCACCTTCTAGTAGTTCTTGCATCAGGTTACACATCACATCGTAATTGGCTTCGATCTTGATGGGGCTCAAAGGTGATCCAAAGTAATCATTCAGTACATCGAAGACTCTTTCTAAAAACACGAAAAACAAATTTGGATTGATTAGAGGTGAAGAGACTGGACTTTTTTGATCTTCACCTTCCACTTCATCTTCATCATCAACGTTTTCATAATCGTCGCCATCATCCTTGTCTGATTGAAGCGTCTTCAAGGTCAATGACTTTGGACCAGCACGACGTTTCACCAGTACGTACAGCACAAGTCTTCCTTGGGCAGTCTTGTACACCGTATCAGTATCAGATATCTGGACAATTGAGTCATTTTGAAGACTTTGATAACCAATACCGTTGATAGTCGCCAGAATAGTTTTCAAATTTGGTGCGGTGGCAGATGTAGGAAACTCGAATATCAGATTGCTGAAGTCAACATGTTAGTAAAATGGACTCAATTGCCAAACAATACCATCAGAATAGAGATACACATACTCTCGATCATCAGCTAAGTAAAGACCCTCAATAGTGGCCATTTCTCAATGGACAGATTCCCCCGGGACAGACAGAGAGAAAGAGATCGAAAAAGGCCTTTCGAGCGATATTGCAGCGTGTTCCTGAGAGATGGAGAGACCAGTTCAGTCCGTGGCGTTCAACTCAGTCAGGCCTGGATGGTTGCAGCAGCTCTTTTTCTTGAGTCTCAGCTGGAGGAGAGCCACTCACTCGCCATGAAACTTCCAGCGACTTCACGAACCGGTACGGGCAGTTTGATATTACGTAATGTTTCACACTCTCAGTTATACATGTTGTAGATCTTCACTTTTGAGATAATATTGAGGATAGTCACTAATTCCTCATAATCCCGATGTCCATTTAGTTAACAAATAGTCTGTCTAATATATAATCCAGAGGTCTGATAATCTGCTAACCGGTAAAACTAGCATTCGTTGGATTTGTTCAAGAAGGTGGACAAAAACCAGACCCGTAAAAATCCTGTTAATCAAACCAATGAAGTCCATCCAGATGATCAGCTCTACTGTCTTGGTGAATTCATGTGATTATTGAGTTCCTGTGGTATACTCCACGTTGTGAGAGCTTGTGTGGGTATTTGTGGCCTTTCCATCATTTCGTAAGTCTATTCTTCAATGGTGGGCTGTACTTCAAGGTCTCGTGGTACGTCCTGAGCAGCAGGAGATATCAGCTCATTGAACATTTTCATGATGGCATCTTTTGATTCCTCTGGTGGATGAAGTCCCAAGTCTAGGTTATTCACATCAGATGAACGATTGATGTTGATATCAAATCCACGCAACACCAAAAAATTCTCAATGATATTTTGGAAGCTTTCTTCATAACTTAATGATCCAGCATTCTCATTCAGTTGATTGATCATTATCTCATTCTCATCATTCATGATATTGGACTCCTCCAATGTTTGTTTCAAATCAATATCTTGACTTTGGCATTCTATGTTGAGGGTCATTTGTGACCTTGTTTCATTGTACAACGAAGAGAAAGCAACAATCTTTTTTAACGGTGTATCTTTCTCCATCTGTAAGTATATAGGTCGCAGCTTCCCAGAAGCATCAGTAACTTTGACAATTATCTCATTTCCTTCATTCTCGGGTATTAAATTGATTTTCAATGTATTAGTTTGAGCATTGATATCAACGTATTGGAAGACTGGATCTGTACTCTTAATGATTTGTAAACCATGCCTTAACAATGGACGGTTCTTTTTGAATGCCTCATATCTTCCTTCCAATAATAGAAATACTTGCTCAAAGGCTGAATTAACCTCGCATTCAAACGTTAGATAGGTGAAAGTTTCTTGTTCGTTAACAACATTCATGGAAATTCTCCTCGTAGACTGATTCAGTCCTCCAAGATCAGAGTCGGCAGCAGCTGACATATGGATGATTGTTACTCTAGTAAACACTGAACAAGTATAGGACGGTAATTCTCGAGGATTAGATTTTAAAGTAAATAAGATTCTCTGTACAAAAACCAGAAAAAAACACACGTCGGATAAATCAAATAGAGCGCGTTATTTCGGTTAAATTAATAACAAACACACGTCGGATAAATCAAATAGAGCGCGTTATTTCGGTTAAATTAATAACTTTGTTAGCAGGATTAATACTAAAGCCCTAGAAAATTAAGATATCACTTTACACCTTTCTCAACCGAGAGATTCCATCGGTCAATCAACTATACCTTTTCTTTTTGTTCTTCGCCCCTGGTGGTCTCCCTCGTCTTTTCTTGGGAGCTGTGCCATCATTGGAACCCTGTGAGGACTTTGACAATGAATAACTTGGATCAGTTGAAGAAGATAGACGTTTTCTACCTGGTCTTCTAATCCCTGGAATTCTCTCAGTAGTTCGCTGAGGAATCTTCTCCACATATTGTGCCTGGTCGGCATGAAGTGAGGTGTTTATGGATGTATATGGGTCACGGATGAGTGTGGTAGAACGGCTCTTAGAGACAGTGGCAGGGGTTCCGATACTCCTTGGCCTGCCAATTCCCTTAGGCTTGCTTTTAACTAAACCATATTCATAGTCTGGATCTTCCTCTGATTCGGAGTTCTCTTCACTTTCAGGTCCTATCAACTCCTCGATCTCATCTGGTGCAGCAGCTACCACAAAACGACCTGTTGATAACTGGCCATCCATGTCAGCTTCATCATCAATCATATTGATATCTTCCTCATAATCGTGATCCTGGAACATGGGCGCTTCATCAAGCAAATCACGAAAGACCAACAACTCACTCTCATCTTCGTATATGGACTCACCAATAGTCTTTTCTAAGTCCTCTAGTCCTTGTATGTGTAGGATATCTAAGTATTCATCAAACACACGCGAGTACAACTTCAAGATCTCCTTCAACTGAAGACTTTGCCCGACAGCTAGATACATGGGGTAGTTTGTTTCAACATGATCAATCAGTTTGACTAGTTTCATCTTTGGATTGATGTCTATTATGTCTATATTTCTTTCCCCGTCCTCATTGTTGGCTCCTATAGAGACTGGTGTATCAAAGTTCTCGACAATAACATGATGGTATTTCAACTTGAAACGGCTTTTCAAATGATCAGGCGGATGACGGAGTAGCTTGAGATAGTAGTAAACATCACTGAATGTATCATGGGGGCTCATATATATGGTGAATAGAGGTTTACCGCCCTCTTGGTTGTTGATGACGAATTCATAGTACATTGAAGGGTTTCTCATTCGGAGGGCTTCCTGTTGGTATCTGTGGGCCTCAGGGGATGTGTAGTCAATGAATATCACAGGCATGTTGGCGACAATTTCATGGGGGTCTAACTATCCTTGTTATATGTGAGCGGTTATTGTGAGTATCTGGGGTCAACAGGGGGGTGAATTCATAGGTAGTTCAAATCATGTGGAGATAGAAGTTATTTTTTTAAAAGTGAGTCGACCAGAAAATATCTAAGATCATTCTTCATAGTTGCAAAGATACCCTTTGATAGTATAATTAGATGATTAACAAAACGTAATCGGTCAGACTGGATATGAATCATTCAAGTATAACATGAGTATCGGTCCTATGATTGTCTTATCTAAAGTGCTTACCCCCAATGATACAGAACAATAATGAGAATACTGCACTGGACCATGTCAGACGTACCATAGCTAAGGTTGATTTACTATTATAGGATCCCTAATCAATATCTATAGCTCATCATGAGATTATTTACTCCCTCAACAACTGAAGCTTGTAGCTGATCGAAGGTTTTCATAATTTTATGAATCTGCCTCAATCAACCTCATGGTTAATCACCAGACTTGCAATTGATTCATTCCTTGGCGGCACATGACGTTGTGTACAATTATAACCAAATATGATGTTGTCGTCTCGCGTCATTAGCAACCATCGATCACGAATCTAGATAGAAAATACAACGTTCAATCCTAGTTTTATTACGTGAGAGAGGTTGTAAGAGGATCAAAGGATTATACAACCAGCTACAAAGTCCAAGTAGACAATATCTGAACTCTGAAGCTGTGTGTTGTGTAGTTTTGAAATACGCCGCCACCTGTTAGTAATTCGCACGGCCACTTTCGCTAATTTGGAACGGCACAAAAGCTGTCATAATTTTAGATGCAGAGCTGGCGCCTGGCAGGTGTAATCCTGGAGGTGGCGGCGCCGAGAACAAGCAGAGCCCAGAGCCCAGCAGCCAGCTCCCGTTGGGGCCTGCCGATAACCTCAGAAATTCTCCGCCTAGCTCGAATTCTTGCCTCATGCCTCCATGCAAAAAACAAAATCCAGTTTGCCGTGCGCCTCACAAGACAAAAGGCCCTTCTCTAAACAACGAAAGCAGCCAAAAAAAGGGTCGACGTTTGAGTGTACGGAAAAGAAGCAACACATAAGAACCACCACCGTTCCTCCTGTCAAGAGCTCCACACTCCACAGCGAACATCAACAACAAAATACACAATATCTTATACCTCAGCTCTCAAAAAACATTTGGACTGCTTAACAGCCATCAAATTGACACATAAATAATCACCGGTGAAAATTATTATTTTTTATGCGGCACACACCGTCGGTGCTTATATTAGAGAGAATTTTTTTTTTCTTTCTTTTTTGCGCTATTCTCTCTCTAATTCGCCACTTTCAGATCTATTATTTCAAGCAGCTATGGCATAATACTGTGGCAGTTGTATGGAATCAGAAGTGCTGATGCACATTGTACTTTTCAAGTAGTACAAATTTTCTTCTTTCTCTCATATATAATCCTGATGATGTTCTCCTTCTTTTTGTCTTGCTGAGTTAGAGCTAAACACTGGTCCACTCATCACCGCTAATTTTAATCAAAATGGCACTTTCAAAACACAGAAAAACCGTGGAAGTCATTGAACAGAATCCTGAAGACTTCAGTGATGGGTTTGTCAGACCATTAGATAAAGGGTACAAAGACATTGGTTATATTAGTGCTGTTGGTTTGATTGTCAATAGAGTCCTAGGTACAGGTGTTTTTGCAACTCCAGCTACTATCTACATGTTATGTGGTAGTTCTGTTGGTCTTTCATTGATTCTATGGGTTGTTGGTGCTCTTATTGCATTTGCCGGTCTATACGTTTACATGGAATTTGGTAGTGCTATCCCACGTAATGGTGGTGAAAAAAATTATTTGGAATATGTCTATTCTAAACCTAAATTCTTGATCTCATCAATGTATGCTGCTTACACTGTTTTGTTAGGTTGGGCATCTGGTAATTCAATCATTTTTGGTGAATATATCCTTGTGGCTGCTGGTAGAGAACCAACAAGATGGTCTGAAAGAGGTATTGGTATTGCAGCCATTACTTTTGCATTCTTGGTCAATGGTACCTATGTTAAAGGTGGTGCTTATTTACAAAACATTTTGGGTATCTTCAAATTAGGTGTTGTGTTATTTATTGTTGTTACTGGTTGGGTTGCTCTAGGTGGTTGGAAAAAAACTGATAATTTCCATCATTCATTTGCTGGTGCTAAAGATGCAACTGCATATGGTGTTGTCAATGCCCTTTATAATATTATTTGGTCATTCATTGGTTATTCTAATGTCAACTATGCCTTAGGTGAAGTTAAAAACCCAATCAAAACTTTGAAATATGCTGCTCCAAGTGCTTTGATTGTCTTATCAATCATTTATTTATTTGTTAACATTGCTTATTTTGCCATTGTTCCAAAAGAAACCCTAGAGACTTCATCAAACTTATTAGCTGCTGATTTCTTTGGTATTGCATTTGGTGACACTGCTCGTAAAGCTGCATCAGTCTTTGTTGCTCTAAGTGCATTGGGTAACGTCATGAGTGTCATTTTCTCTCAAGGTCGTATTGTGAATCAATTGGGTAGAGAAGGTGTGTTGCCATTCAGTAAATTTTGGGCTTCTTCCAGACCTTTCAACAGTCCATTCGCTGGTCTTGCTGAACATTGGTTAATTTGTGTCATCACAATCATTGCCCCACCTCCAGGTGATGCTTATAATTTTATCTTGAACTTGATTTCATATCCATTGAATGTCATTAATTTCTTTGTTGCTTTAGCTTTATTATATTTGAATGTTCAAGCCAAGAGAGGTAAGATTGAGTGGAATGCCCCACTTAAGGCTACCATTCCAGTTATTATTTTCTTTGGATTGAGTTCCCTTTACCTGGTTATCGCTCCATATATCCCACCATCAGCAGGTCAATCTGTCTACAATGATCTACCATATTGGATCCACTGTGTTGTCACATGGGGTATCTTCTTTGTTGGTGTTTGTTATTGGGTTCTATGGGCTCATGTTTTCCCATACTTTTTCAAATACACCATTCATGCTGAAGAAGTTGTTGGTGAAGATGGATTCTGGAGAAAAGAATTCAAAAAGATCCCAAATGATCAATATGACAGCTATGTCACTGAGAATGCAGAGTCTAGTATCAATAATGAAGAAACTGTGACGATTGAAAAGAGTATATGAGAAGTATACCTGGTATTGTTTAGAAAAAAATGAATTTAACGACGTAATTTCTGTTTTTGTTAATCATGGCTCAGTAGTATTTGAATTGAAACACAACGAGAGTATTCACGTGAGAGTCATGTGACTAGATCAAGAGATAGATGATATGAGAGGTTTATCATAGCAATGTTTGTACACAAATTCAGGTAAGAAATCCTTCGATAACTTAGATTTCTCCAGTTAGTTGTATTTCAATAGTCATGCAATTTTGAGTAATCAATCATCTATGGAATTACTGAACGAGATAGACTCATTGAACGAGGATGTCCTCGCAGAAAGGCTTCTCAACTACCTTTCCACCTTGCCAGTTGATACTCCTCAGACTCCATTTGAAACGTTCAATCTACCACAGAAACTTCAAGTCACAGACACTAGTCCCTATCTCAGAATTGCTATCAGCGGCGCTATTCACTCAACTCTTGGAAGGGCCATAACGTTCCCAAATCACGCATCATCTGCTTATGAGGATCAAGAGCAACTAGATAAGTTGCATACTTTTTTGAAGAAGATTCCAAATGTTTACCTATCATTACCTTTAAACTATTGGTATCTTGTCAGATTTGAAAACGTACCGCTCCATGAGCTAAGTGATTTTGAAGTATGTATGAATAATTGATTGTTCACATTCCGACTTATACTGACACAAGATCTTCATAGAGACAACAAGATGAAGCATATATGGGGGTTGCTCCCAGAGAGGTAGTTTCAAGATATGGCGTGGAGTTTTCTGGTGGGAATCCCGGTGATACACTCAAGTTTACCTATACGGCTGGGAAGGTAAAGGTGATCTTATCACCAATCATCCGCCAGTCTGGCTTTGAAATTTATAAGAGTGAACTCATATTGTTGAATCGTTTAGCAAATGAAACTTTAGAGACCAATGGTGATGTCGCTAAAAAAGCCTTATTTTGGTTAGAATTGTCATCTAAAATTTCTCCTCGTTTTAGATACTTGAACATCAACCCAACATTGACAAGGCAAGGCTATTACGAAGAAAAAATAGCGGATATCTTTTATGTCATCGTTTTGTTGCCAATAGAATCACTATTTAACAGCTTGCTGATACAACAATCAGCAAATGTCCGCCTCAATATTGACGAAAGTGGACTTGGGATCGAGATACAACGAGGAATAGCTGCTGTTGAAAGTCTAAGACAAATGCATGGCGAAGGCTATTACAATCTTCACAGCTGCTTCAGAAAGGCAGAGCCAGATTATGTTATAACTTTAGGAGGAGTATTGGTGATCGATCTAATTGAGATCAAAGCAAGATTACCTACTGATTTTGGTAATACCGGTTTCAAATCCAAAAAAAGTGAAGAAATCTTGCTGGAGTGTTTGCAGTGTCTAATAGCTTACCGAAAGAGTTCAATGTTAGTATCCGATCTAATGAAGTCATTCAGGTTAAGACTCAAGCACACTGAGCTACAAGAGTTGAAGTCGAAGTCAAAAAGAAGAAAATTGAACTCAAAAGATTTGAAAGTTATCAAACTTGAAGCTTTGACCTTGACCGAAAATGATGGTGAATTTGGTGTCAAAATGGATATTATCTGCTCCGTCTTGAAAGAGTTGAAATCTCTATGTAGTGACTCAGCCATCAATTTCAAAACTACTCCCAAAAATGAATTTATCGATGAAATCAAATCCAGTGTAGCTAGAATGTGTGAAGCTGCAAAATCTGATAAAGGAGCTTTGAACTCGCTTCCATTTGATAGCGGGAGATTCATTGATGCCAAAGATCTTTCAAGTTTATCTGATCGTATAAAAGCACCGTTGAGTGATGTTATAGCTCTTATGAAAACGCTCATAGTTGAGCAAGGTTATGATGCTTCTGAAGCTGATTCAATTGAGGTCTTTTATTTGAGCAATGAAGTAGTTCAAAACTTTAGAAAAGATGATGGATTCGATGTGGAAAGTCGGATGGAACCAGCAGTTTACCAAATGTATTTCAAAACCTTTTCAAATCTGTTTCTGACGAAAAATTCCTTTTCCGATAGAAATCACATAGAGGAAACGTTGGCTGCTATGATTAGTGAAATTGGTTCCACAGAACAGAGAGATGAAGTTTTAGTGACCTTGACTGTATTCGACGTTTTGAGATCTATGAAGCTTGAAGTGTATTCTGAGGATCCGGGGTCTCTCAATGAAAGATATCAACGGCAGATAATGAGGTATGAAAAGATCAAAGAACACAACAAGAGAGTCTCTGAAAGTAACATGGATGCTGAACCTAAGAGGTCAAAGGTTATTCCAAGTCTTACTATGTTGTCCAGTGGTCCAATCATTCTAGTGGACACTGACAAAGGTGAGATTGTTGACAGTGGTAATCATACTGCAACATTTTCAATCAACGAATCTAGACCATCATTATCGAGCAGCTCTAAACTTCTAAAGAATGCAGGTGTGCTCAAGAGAATCGATCAAATTGATCAGAACTTGGAAGAGATTGGTCTAACAACAGGTGGTTGGACAGGTGAGAGATTTTTTGCTAGAAAAGATCCTGTATCTAATGATGTTGAAGTCAGCTTGAGGGTGCTCCCATTCACTTTCCCGATCCAAGAGGATTCACCATCAGTTAGCATTGGACACATTGATTTGATTGGTACAATCCATATGTATATCAATATTATTCTTGCTATGATCTTTGTATTTATCTTTGATATGACCGTCATTGATGCTCTTAGACGATTCCTTGATCAACTGATTATTAATTATTTCAATGAGCCCATGTAAGTGTTCCCTTTCCGTTGAAGCTATTCAGTCCGTAACACAGCAATAGATTATCCAACGAGCAGCGTAAGACTTTCCCGACATCAGCCTGGAGTTTGATGGAAGACATGAAATCTGTTGGAACTAGTTCAGAAACGATCAAGTTAGGTGATGGATGGAGGGATGAGACTCGATGAGGGTATCAAGGGGAAGTTTGAATGAAAACAGTACCGGCTTTACCCAGACATTATATTCATGATGTTATAAAAATACCAGCTTGAATTTCCAACTCTGTAACAAATCCATGTGACATTGATAGATCTGAATTAAGGGATAAGGAGACCTACAAATCCATTTAGAGATGTTGAAAATTAATAGATCCAATGACGTCATGCGTCACATATTAGGAAAGGTTATGATACTTTACTGCTTATGTAATATTTTGAGGCAGCTCAAAAAACACTGAGAAGCTGAGACGAGAAAAGATGAAGGAAATGAGGTTCAACGTGTCTCTGTTTACTGTTATCACTTGAAGATTATACAGAAAGAGAGTGGAAATGGCTGTCTCCACTGAATCTGTTGCCGGGATCATCGCAGGTCGTGATCCACTGGTGTACGAATCCAGTAACCCGTTGACGATGTTCCTCTTTCAAGCCATCTTCATCATTCTATTCTGTCAGATTGTCCATATACCACTCGGATACATCAAACAGCCACGAGTCATTGCTGAAGTGATTTCAGGCATCCTGTTGGGTCCTACTGCTATGGGTCATATCTCGGGATTCACAGACAAATGTTTTCCTACTGCTTCAATTCCTTCACTGACATTGGTTGCAAACCTCGGTGTTATTCTATTCTTATTCCTGGTTGGATTGGAAGTTGATATAAAATTCATCAAGAAAAATATCAAGATTGCTCTGAGTGTTGGATTAGTTAATATGGCTATCCCATTTGGGTTTGGTTGTATTGTTGCAATTGGATTATACAAAGATTATGAAACTTCAGATAAGAGCCCGAAATTCACAACTTATATGGTTTTCATTGCCGTGGCTATGTGTATAACTGCATTCCCAGTGTTGGCTAGAATCCTTACAGAACTCAGGTTGTTGAAGGATAAAGTTGGTACTATTGTTTTAGCGGCTGGTATAACCAATGATGTGGTTGGTTGGATGTTATTGGCTTTGAGTGTTACGCTGGCTAATGCTGGTAGTGGGATTACAACTCTATATATCTTGCTGGTTGTTGCAGGTTGGGCTTTATTTGTCATATATCCAATGAGGTTCTTCTTGAGAGGGATAATTTTGAGAAATGATATGAAGTCAGGCACTTTATCAAGATTTTCAATCATGTGTATCTTATTACTTGTGTTTCTTTCAAGTTTCTTCACTGATATCATTGGTGTCCATCCTATTTTTGGTGCTTTTTTAGTTGGTTTGATTGTTCCGAGAGAACATGGATTTGTCGTTGAGATTAGTCATAAGATTGAAGATCTTGTACACATTGTCTTGATTCCTATATATTTTGCCTTGGCTGGTTTCAAAGCAAATCTTGGTGAATTAAGCACTGGTAGAGATTGGGGTTATACAATTGCGTTGATTTTAATTGCTGTTATTACGAAAGTATTTGGTGGGTTTATATCGTCCAAAATGAATGGACTGTTTTGGAGAGAATCACTTGCTGTTGGTGTGTTGATGTCTTGTAAAGGTATTGTTGAAATAATTGTCTTAACTGTTGGTCTTAATGCTGGGATCATTACAACCAAAGTTTTTTCAATGTTTATTGTTATGATGTTGGTTTCAACCTTTTTGACTACACCTTTGACACTTTTGGTTTATCCAGTTAGTTATAGAGAAGAATGTGCAAGAATAAGGAAAGCTGGTGATGGGAACGAGTTGGAGAAAATTAACACCACAAATTCTGAAGTTACTGCGCATGATCGTTTCAGTAATGATAACTTCAAATTCAATAAAGTTATATATAACGTTGAAGATGTTGCTGGATTTGTTTCGTTGTTGAATTTCATGGAGTTGTTCTATGGATCTGACAAAATTCACCAACCTGGGGTAAAACCTCTGTTCAATGCCATTTTTTTGAAAGAATTAACTGAAAGAACCTCAGATTTAATTACTGCTTCAACATTAGAGGAAGATCGTTATAACATCCAACTAGATTTACTGCAAAGAGTCTTCGAATTCAACGAGGTCCCATATGCTGGTGAGTTGAAATATTACGTTGGAAATGAGAAATTCCAAGTCTTTCTTGAAAGTTCTGAAAATGTCAATGATTTGATGATTTATGGGTTGAGTAAGAAACATGTTACACCAGCATTATTAGAAGAGCTCAGTCGTGACGTAATGCCCCAATTTGGTGTATTGATTACGGGCTCTAAGTCCAAGAACAGTTGTCTAACTATTATATTTGATGGTGAAGAAACTGAGACAGACTCATTAATCATATACCTGGTGAAACTCTTCATCAGAAACAATTCAACGTTGAACGATGTCAAGATCCTAGTGAGAAACAATCAAGACGAATCAGCAAATGGAATACTTGACAAAGTGGTTAGAAGACTGAAGACCAAGCTTGATGTGAATGTCACATTCATCGAAGACTTGAGTGCTGTCACGGGCTTGCTGATTGTCAAGTATGAGACGCAGTACTTGTCTGAACTTCTGGAGTCCGGTGACAATGGGTTTGACATACTGGCTGTGCACTAGTTAGTTCAATCAATCACCCCTCCGCTTATTCACAATTCCGTTGACAACGTAGTTCTGCCTGACCAAAGCGAGGAGCTACGGAGCATCAATCGCTCCTGGACTCCGAGCATTGTGATTCTCGAAAAAAAAAAATGTGTCAAACAGAGAAGGGGCTCCCCGGGGTAGAATTTGTTGGTGGTCAGCCCTGGGTGTCTGACTAAAGCTGTGTAAATCTCGCACTGATGGGCTGTAACTGCTGCTGGGAGTGGACTCAGAGAGAGGAGTCCATTAATAATCAGCCGTTGTCCGTTATAACAAGCTTGCAATTACAAGGGGCAATCCCGTGGCAGTCATGCCTGCAGCCACTTTTGTTGTGATTGATGCTCAACGGTCGTGATGGCTGACAATTATGTGGGGTTGGCCCATGATTCCAAGTACTATATAAATACAGTGTCGTTTCCCCATATTCTCCTTTCTGAGGACCACACTGCACTACACAGCTGTATACACACAATGACCAAAGAACTCCCATTATCAGTCACAATCAAGCTTCCAAACGGAAAGACATTCGAACAACCAACAGGTTTGTTCATCAACAACGAATTCGTCAAGTCCAAACAAGGAAAAACATTTGAAGTTATCAACCCATCCACAGAAGAGGAAATAACAAAGGTCTATGAAGGTCTTGCTGAAGATGTTGATCTTGCAGTTGATGCTGCCGAAAAGGCATTCAAAAGTGGTGTTTGGTCTCGTGTTCATCCATTAGAACGTTCCAAAGCCATCCATAAATTAGCTGATTTGATTGAAAAAGATGCTGAAATTATTGCTGGTATTGAATCCATCGATAATGGGAAAGCTATTAATTCAGCTCGTGGTGATGTCGCTTTAGCTGTTGCTTATCTAAGATCTGTTGCTGGTTGGGCTGATAAAGTCGATGGTAGAACAATTGATACTGGTGATAGTCATTTTTCATATACTTTAAGAGAACCAATTGGGGTTGTTGGACAAATCATTCCTTGGAATTTCCCATTGTTGATGTGGTCTTGGAAAGTCGGTCCTGCTTTAACAACCGGTAATACCATTGTTCTAAAAACTGCTGAATCAACTCCATTGTCTGCACTTTATGTTTCCAAGTATGTTGTAGAAGCTGGTATTCCAGCTGGTGTTTTGAATGTCATCTCTGGGTTTGGTAAGACTGCAGGTGATGCTGTTGCAAGACATCAAAGAATCAAAAAAGTTGCATTCACTGGTTCAACTGCAACTGGTCGTCATATCTTAAAAGCTGCTGCTGATTCAAACTTGAAAAAAGTCACATTGGAACTGGGAGGTAAATCACCAAATATTATTTTCAAAGATGCAGATTTGAAGAAAACTATTCAAAACGTTTTGGTTGGTATTTTTTTCAACTCTGGTGAAGTTTGTTGTGCTGGTTCAAGACTTTATGTCCAAGAAGAAATCTATGATGATTTCTTGAAAGAATTAAAAAAAAGTGCAGAAGCTGTCAAAGTTGGTAATCCATTTGATGAAGATACATTCCAAGGTGCTCAAACTTCTCAATTACAATTGGACAAAATCTTATCCTATGTTGAACATGGTAAATCTGAAGGTGCAAGAGTCATCACTGGTGGTAAAAGGGTTGGTGATAAAGGTTTCTTTATAAGTCCAACCATTTTTGCAGATGTTGAAGAACACTATAAGATTGTCAAGGAGGAAATCTTTGGACCAGTCGTCACAGTGACTAAGTTCAAAACTATTGATGAAATCGTCGAAAAGGCAAACAACTCTTCGTATGGTTTAGCTGCTGGTATCCACACCACCTCATTGAATACAGCTCTTGAAGTTTCAAGAAGATTGGAAGCTGGTACCGTTTGGGTCAACACATATAACGATTTTGATGGACAAGTGCCATTTGGTGGTTATAAAGAGTCCGGTATTGGAAGAGAGATGGGTACCGAGGCCCTTGACAACTACACACAAGTGAAAGCTGTCAGAATCAAATTGGATTGAAGCTGGAGCTGGCCTTCTTCCCTCAGTCTCTTCTATAGTTGTCTGTATAGCCCAAAAATGATGATGTTGATGTGTTGCTGATATCTTGTATAAGTCACATGACCACATATTACGTAATCAGATTGAACGCTTTTCTACCTCTGCTAATTAAGCAGCTTTCCGTTTGTTGTGACCTTATGTTGGGTATCAGTCGAGGAAGATGAGCTCTTCTATTCGTGTTTGTACGTATGATGCTTAGTGATTCTTTATTTGTGATGCGTTACTAACCTTCCTGCGATAAGCCAACATCCCTTCTGCAAGCGACAATAAAACCATCCATTCGTTGTTTCTCTCATTTGGAAATATCATTGAACTCAAGAGTCAAAATAACTACGTTGATATCCACTTTCAAGATATAGAAGATGCTCAGGCTGCAATAGATAACATGTCAGGCTTCAAATTGTTTGATAGATATCTTCAGGTGACAAAAATAGGCGAACTTGTGAAGAATCCATTGGAGAAGATTGAAAGGAATAAAGCTGTCTGGGAGATGGAAGATGCTGACGATGATGATGGAACTGAGAAGATAACTTGAACGGCAGACAAACCTGTTGAGAATAAGTTGGTAAGGGACTAAGGAAATACAATATGAATACGCAAGACTTTAAAGAAAAAAAAAAGGGGGAATCATAGTTATTAGTTTAAAGGTGGAAAAACACAGAATTATCACAGTCACATAATTGAAAACACACAAACGTATTGTATTGTTTCAAAAAAATTCTTCTACTTTACAAATGAATCAATCATATTGTTGTTTGGTTAGCCTCTAATGAGACCTTTAGCCCATTGTCTTGCTATTATTGATGCCTTCATGAATCGTTTCGATGCATATTTTTTAAAAAATTCTTCATGAATGACTGGCCCCACTAAGTACTGTAAATATAATTGAACAACTGGTTCAAGATCAGATTCTAGGACATCACCTGAATAATGGATTAGGTTCCCATTCCATTCATTCTTTCCCAACATTTTCCTTGATAGATACATTGAAGCAGATGCACATAATGATGGTTTAATCCCAATGAAATGATGATCCATTATAGAGATTTCTAAGAAATATTTCCCTAATGTTCTTGTATTGACGTCGTAATCATCAGCTTTTGAAATTCTTCTTAAAAAATTCATTGGGTTTGGATAACTTAAGTTGAAATCTAGGATCTCTAAAATGAATTTCTCAGCAGCCAGAATCTCATCAACGGTTGACCCACTTTCATTAGCAAAATTTGTAACACTTGGTGAATAGATCTCTTCATATTTAGAAGCAATGAATAAGGATGCAGTTCCTAATAATTGTAATTTATTAACTTGAACAATCTCTCTTGAAAGGAATCTATCCATCAAATTGATTGAAACGAAGAAAGTCTCTGGTAGTAATCTAAATTTTGTATGAACCTCATTCATCCAATCAACCAATTGATCACGCATGTTTGCTGTGATATATGTCTGTTTGGAGAGATAGTCTGAGGAAGGCAGTGTTTTTATCTCAAGCATGTATAAGTAATCAAAGATTTCAACGACGTATTCACTAACCATCAATGGATCATCAATATCTTCTTCATCGAGATCCTCCCATTCATATTCAACTCTCTTGGATTTCTTGAAAGTTTCAACGTTATTGCTAATACTATTCGAGCTGGCAGGTCTTTTGATGGCAGACTTGATGACTGTTTGTTCCTCCTGTATCAAAGTGGAAGCAACTGTAGATGTAGGGACCCTCTGTTTGATCAAATTTTTAAGTCCAGTTTTGGTAGTGTTTGTGACGTTAGATAGGACGCTTCTACGAACCGGTATGTTTGATTTGGACTTGGTTATATCATGGCCAGTGAGCTTGTTTTGAGGCATGACATTCTCGTCATGTATCTGTATTTGATTGGTGAGGTTCAGTTGCTCCATCTCTTTGTATGGTTATGGGAAGAGAAAGAGAGAAGATGTGATGAGCAGCAGATGGGAAGGAGGGGATGACTAGGAGAAGAAGAAAAAGGGTATATTTGGAGGGGAGAATCTGTCAGTGTGCTTTTTTTCTTCAATTTCAGGATCTCTTTTGGTTTTGTAGTGTGAAAAATCAAAGATTTTTGGAAAGGCTCAAACAAAAGAAGCCTGAGAGTCAATATTAAATTTCGTCCCGATTCGGCAAAATCAAAACATCAACACCTGAATCGGGAAATATGATGAAACCAAAACAGATTCGAGAGTGGAATTGCCTACAGTCTTGGTTAAAGAGCCCTGTGGCTATTCGTATCACGTGTGAGATGATGATGGCTTTATTATTGTACACTGGTCTTGCTTGCAACCCTTTCTTTGGGTGTATTATTTTGTGTGGTTATCCTGGCCACATCAACTATCATCAGACATCAGGTCCATCTCTTCGGCCTGCACTTTCTTAGCCCATTGTCTAGCAAGAATAGACGCCTTCATGTACTTCTTCGAAGCATACTTCTTGAAGAACTCTTCATGGACAACCGGCTCTACTAGGTACTTCAGTAGAAGCTCAACAGTTTCCTTCATGTCGTCCTTTTTGTATCCACCAGAGTAGTGTATTAGCGACCCGTTCCACTCACCTCTCTTCAGCATCTTTCTTGCGACAAACATAGCAGTGGCTGCACATAACGAGGGCTTTTTACCAATGAAACGGTGGTCCATTATCGACACCTCCAGCAAATATTTCCCAATTGTCCTGGTTTCAATATCATAATCATCAGCTTTGGATATTCTTCTGAGAAAATTCATAGGGTTTGGATAGCATAAACTGAAACCTAAAGTTTGTAAGATATATCTTTCTGCACTCAATATTTGTTCTTCTGTATAACCACCATCCGTGACATATGAATAGTTCTTCACACTAGGTGAATACACCTCTTCATATTTACCAGCAATGAATAATGATCCCGTAGCAAGAAGTTGCAACTTATCAACTTGTACCATTTCTTTTGACATAAATCTATCCATTATATTTATTGCAAGAAACAAAGTTTCAGGTAAAAGTCTGAACCTTAGATGCACCTCAACTATCCAGTCAACTAAGATGGTTCTCATCTTGGGTTTTAAGTTTGTTTGCCATGTGAGGTATGTAGGATCTGGTAAAGTTTGTTCTTCCAATCTGGAGAGGTATTCGAAAATCTCAACAACGTATTCACTAACCATCAATGGATCATCGGCATCTTCCGCATCTAAATCGTCCCAAATGTAATCTTTTTTCTGTCTCTTAGGTTCTGGTGCCACTATAACGTCGCTCGCTATGTCTTCAGTAGCAGATCTTTTCAATGGTAGCTTTTTGATTTTCTGAGCTTCTTCCACTAAAGGTATTTTGCTGGAAGTTGTGACTTGTTTCGATGCAGGGCCTTCTAGAACAGCATGAGTTGAAGTTGTATTTGTTAGATTAGAGAGTGCTGGTCTCACCTGGAGTGCACTTTTTCCCGAAGGGTTGGCTTGTAATACCGGTCTTTCGATGATTGATGGTTTCGACCTTGTGATGATTGCATTCTCGTCTTGGACAGGAGCGTTTTCTGTGGACATGATTTCAAGAGTGGGAGGTGATATAGGCGTGTGAATGGGTATGGTTATGCTTATGTTCAAGGCTGATGATCTCCAAGGAATTCGCTCAGGACTGGTGTACTTCGTGTGTTTGTGTGTCGATTATGCGGAAGTATATGACTTGAAGGAGGAGTGAAATGGGTATGCAAAATGAGAGTGTTTGGACGATGCAGCAGAGGAGGGAAGGGGAATTAGCACAGCTAGTCTATTGTTCTTGTGGCTTGGGATGACGAGGACTTCTTCAGAATTGCACTGTCTGGGAGAGGAGCTTTTTTGACTTGTGTTTTGGCGTATCTTTTGTGGTTCCCTTTTGATATTTTTCCATCTTTGCAAAACGCGCCTGAAAAATGTAAAGTGATTATGTCAGCAATAACAAACACACGGAGTCGCCATGGCAACAGTCGATTTTTGCGAGAAATGGATGTTCTGGTGGTGAATGGTTTGCGTGCTTTATCTCTCAAAGATGCTGAGAGTACAGGGTTGGTCTCTGTGAACTTCAGTAGCGCGTTAAAACTTGTTCAATCCTGGTGTATCTCACGGTATTTAGCCAGCAATTCTAAGAGAGGGTAACTCTACTAGAAGCTCAGAAAAAAACCCGTTTACACTCAAAGGAAGTAAGTGATATCTATCGGCTTCAGTAATCGCTTATTCTGAAGGATCCTGGAGCAGAAGTAGGGTCAAGAAGACACAATGGCTGAGGTACGGATAATCTCACACATGAACAAAGACCACAAACTATCCATCGAGGACTACTTAGCCGTATATGGAAATGTAGTCATTGATGACAAGGTCACAAACATCAGAATGACTGAGATCGATCTTCAACAAATGACGATATCTTTCAAGCATCGAGACATTGAATTTGAGGTTCAAAAACCAATCGTGTTTGAACCACCTTTGGAAAGTCTGGCACAAGCTAGAGTCAGACTGGTGGAGATGGCTAAATTCGCTTCCAACAAAAGGGGATATTCCCATTTCCAAATCAGTGATTACAAGTATCCTCAGTTCAAAGGGTGGCTGTTGATCTTGTTAATTCACCTACCAAGTATTTTATGGATTGCTCCAAGTCTACTGAATAACAGAGTTGTTGCAAGTGTGTTGGGTCAAGGGCTGATAGATTTCATACTTGCCAACAGATTGAATGTGTTCCTGTTGACCATCTTCATACATGCTCTAGAATGTTACTTCATCCTGAAACCAAAACTTGACAGGTATAGAGTCCCTACTGATTACCAACTGGAGTGGTATATTGCTGGACTCATTGAGGGTTTCCCTGCTGTGAAGAGGTTGAACAGTCTTATCGCTGAAAAGGAACATTGAAGAGAGCCAGGAATTAAGATTCTCTTGAAATCTGAATACCCCAATGTAACTCAACGTTGACTTGTTATTCTTGTAGCGAACCATATCCATCGTAATTTCGAGACATCTTTATCTATTATAAAACTCATCGGGAGCAGCGCATCTAACCGTAGTCATCGGGGAAAGAAAAAAAATTTAAACCTGCAAATAGTTGTAACAAACTCATCACCAAAACGTAGTATAGTTACTTTTGTACTCTTTTAAAAAATGGCTCCAAGACAAACAAAACAAGCCAAGAGAAGTGCAAAGCAGAACGGTACTAGAGAAGCTCAATCTGAAGTTTTTAAAGACGCTGAAGCAAGAAATAGACTAAATTTTACAACCAACCAACAAGAGAGATCGAAAGTTAGAAAACCAAAGAAGTCTGAAGTCAAGAAAGAACAAAGGAAGATAAGACTTTACGGTAAGAAGTCTGAACCAAGAAAGTATGCTGAATCTGAACTAGACCTCCCTGTGCTTAATAGAGCCATCATTCCAGGTGCCAAAAGACCAAGAGGGAAGAAAGGTAAGAAGTTTGTTAATGAAACCCCAGGAGAAGCTACTCAGATAAATAGAATCATATCAGAGATCATCATAAGCGATGAGAAGAGAGACATGTCAAAACTTGAAAAGGCACAAAAACTTGAGGAACTGAGAGAGTTAAAACGTAAAGAATTAGAAGAGAAAGAAAAATCTAAAAAGAATAAACTAGAGGATAAAAAACAGGAGATAAAGAATAAATCTACAAAGGCTAGAAGTGATAGACGTAAAAGAGCCAAGATTTCTGAAGCTGAAGTGTCAAAAGAAACTACTTCAAAAAAGAAGAGAGTAGCATTTGCCTAATTTGAAACATGAGATGTTGTGTATATTATCTGATCCATTAATGCAATTGTATCGCGTTCATTCCTGTGTTGTCTCTGTGCATTTATAGATGTTAATGTATGGATCATGTGCATTATTAGTTGCCAGCATCATTCTATGTGGGTGTAAAGCCAATGATGATATGAATGGTGTTCTATTTTGTAAAGTGCTGAAAGAGCTAGCATTTTTGAACGATGAGACCAAGTCACCAGAAGTAGTCCAGATTTTAACCATACGAGAACCTGTAGCGATGATTGGCGCATGTTCATGGATTTGAACAGAAGTTGTACTTCTTTCATCACCTTTAAATGTAACAACTGGTTCATCTAATCTGATGTCCCATAGATTAATGACCGAATTGGTAGAACCACTGACTAGTTCTCTGTATCCACCTCTTTGCATATGGACATTTTGAATCCATGCTCTTTCACCATTTGAATTCTTCCATAACTTAACCATACAATCTCTTGGATCCAAACGACGGTCATAAACCCTGATACTACCATCTCCAAACCCACCAATAAAGACATTACCAGCAACTTGATCCGATGTCAATGAAGTGATTGAACTTGAGGAACGAGCTGGAATATCAACAACACATAACTCTCTTGGTGCATCCCAAATACGAATCATTTTCACATCACCTGTAGCTAATAACGAACCACGACTTTGTTGCCATTCCATCAATAGACCAGTAGATCTTGGAGTGAGTAACAAGTCTGTTAATCCTCTCCATGATGTTACCAACATGGTTTCTTCAGGGGAGTGGAATTTGCTGTAAATTTTTACAATACCATCAGAAGTACCAGTCATCAATAACGGAAGATCATCCTCATTCAGTAATTTCACATCTGTTATCTTGATACCAAGCTTATTACCATTTGAGAATCTTGAAAGTTGCCTTTTCTCTTCCCAATCAAATGTGGTAATACAATCTCTATCATCAGCTGTGATCAAATAATCTTCAAACTGGGAAAACTTGATTATCTTTGGTTGTGTCTTATTATTCAAGCTCGCAATGTTGACTTTCCAATCACCTTTCAAAGACAAGTTTTTCTGTAGCTGAGTCTCATTGATGATTGCTTCATTTCTATTCCTTCTCCATATCCTTTGGGTATACTCCAAACTTCCTGGCTCATCCACTTCACTCTTTCTCATCTGTGGTTCTTGAAAATACTCCACACTGTAATCAAACAATACAGAACGCAAAGGCAAATCTGGGAACTCTTCCTCCATCTCTTTTGCATTGAATCTAGCAGTTTTGGGGAATACTGCAGTTCCATGAGATGCGGACAATAATGGAGTGACTGAGCCAGAGTCCCCATTTGGTTTTGAAGGGGTATCTTCTTGTGGACCCCAACCGAAAGGTTTCAATAAATTTGATAATGAAAGGGTTCTTTTGAGTAAAGATCTTGTGGAAGTGTTTGAGTGTTCACTTGCTTGATCATTTGATGTCACAGATCTTTGAGGACCATTATCATAGAATTTTTTTGGTTTTGGAAGGGTAGTTTGATGTGATGAGTTACCATTAGTGAAATTGTTACTACTGCTCTGCAGTAAATGATTTTCCATTTCAGTGACCGTAGGTCCAAGTGCACTTTCTTTCAGCTTGATCAAAACATAATCAAGTACTTTTTCAGCATATATTCTCAGTTCTGTGTGTCCATCACATGACAATAGAAGCAGAGTTTTCCAAATGATGTGATATAAAGACCCATAACCAATGGAGTTTTTGTTCTCAATATTGAGTTCGGAGATTCCAGAGAGCTCATGATGAAGTTCATTGAAAGCGATGACAATGAAGTTCCCAATTTTTCTTCTAACAATTTTAGAAAAATATATTATGATTTCTTTTCTCACCAATGGACTAGCATCATTTGCCAAAGATAAAATGGCCATTGTGATATTGGTATCCTCTCTTATATCTTCTTCACCTTCATCTGGTAAGAAGTTTGTTAGTGCGAGCACCACTGATGCCCTGACTTCGGGAATTGGATCATTCACTTGTTTCAATAGTCTTGCAAGGAACCCCTCTTTAAAGCACACCCATTTAGCATCAAAATAGTGATCCCAAAGTTGTGATATAAGCAAGATACACCATTGGCGTAACAGTGGATTCTCTGACGTTTCAGCATAGTATAACAACTTATCAATAAGGTCAGGTGTGAAACAAACTTTCTGACCATTCTTGAAACCTTTGACGAATAAACTCAATATGAGAGCACATAATGCTTTATGATCATTATTTGTGTGGTTAGATGTATCCTTTGGATTCAACATTTGAGTAAAGTAGTTGAACCCTTTATCTTTAATCAATTCCTGTTGGGTATTGACATGATCTACAGCCATTATTCTAGCCCAGATGAATACCAAGACAGGTTTCAAGTCTGGAGATGGACTTTGTAGTAGCTTCAAAACGTATGGAAATATACCAATGGAAAGGGCAAGATAAACTGCCCAAGGCCCAAGATCCAAAAATCTAGACAATAAAACAAGGGCACGGACTCGATGAACATGCGATAGTAAAACTTGAAGCACTATTGGTAGTTGTTCTGGTGGTTGACGGGAGGATGATCCGTACTTTAACCAAAGCTCAAATGCTGTTAAATGCTGTTCAAAGAATGTTGAATGCTGATAGTTTTGAATATTAGAGTCACCTGGGGCAACAGTACTGGCTGTAGTAGCATCAATCGCTGTAGCAGACTGACCTGATGTCATTGTGGAGGTAATCAGCGTAGACTCACTTGAAACAGGAGGGGAGCTAATAGGACCAGTATATAGTGATCCCTCAGTTGTAATATTCTTGAGAATTTGACTCAATACCTGATCAATTGCCAGATCCCAGGATTCCCACATTGAGTGAAACTGTGTATCAGGCAGTGGTGGATCCGAAATTGGATGACAGCCATAAGTCGGAATGATTCTTTTCGCAAGGAGAAAGTTTCTGAATAAAGCAGCCACCATCAAATCCTGTCTGAATAGTCTTTTGAACAAAGGTCTTGGTAAGGATGTCCATGCAATGGTATCAGTAATCGCAGTGAAGATCCAGTTTAATTCCCCAAGAGGCGTACGACGATCAGTTAGTTTCCCAGGAATGATGATGTTACCATTTGGACTGTTTTTAGCCATTTCAAGTAATGGTGCGTAATAATTCTTCTTGATTGGAGATTGCATGATAAACCATTTTATACTGATGTCGATTGGACAAGTCAAACATGAAGTGAATAAATCAGCTGGCAAGTCAGGATCCATAGGCAGAAGTTCATTGGATCGGCAAGCAGCCAGTTGTATACAATCAATATAAGCAGATGTAGGAGAAGGAGCAAGGTTATCATGGTTCCCATCATTATCATCATCAATTCGTTTTTGGACAAACTTTTTGAAGTTACTCACAATGTTTCCAGCACTGTTACAGTCATAAACGTAAATGCAAGGAGCTCCCAACCAAGTTTGTAAGTCATATAAGGATATTGGGATGTATTGGGTATATCCTCTGTTGAAAACCCAGATCTCACCACTTTGCGTGGGCTGAGGAACACCATGACCGTTATAATGGAAGAGTATTCTTTCATCTCTGGCATTTCTCCTTAGAGAATTGCAGAATCTCTTGACATCTTCCACACAGGGATCCAGTGATTGTTTGTATCTTGTTTTCAAGGAGAGGGTCTCATATTGTGTTTGTAAATTCTTACCAATAGCTTCAATTGCCTTCTTGGTATCATTGAACGAAAGAGGGTCCAGCCAAGCTTCAGTCTTAGCACATGGATGAGTCTTGACGACATCTGGAGGATCAACCCCGATATTCAAGCAGAGAACAATAGCAGCGCTTATCGTCTTCTGTCTATCCTTCATGATCTTCCAATCAGGGATAGGCTGATAATAGTCGTGATTCTCAGCTTTCTCCTCGGGCGTTACTGGGTTACCATTTGTGTGGTGTCTCTTATCGTCAAAGTAAAGGAAGTAATTGCTGGCCAGAAACTCCATATATTGTTGATCCACTTCAAAGCCATGCCTTATTTCTGAGTTGAGATGGGTTAAGGCTGGTACCCCATTGTCATCGCTGTTTTGGACCGCAGTGGAAGACATCTTTCCGCTGTATCACAGACAGAGTATAAGCACGGGATCTCTGGCAAAACAGTAAAGCCAAACCCACCGAGTAATGGAGCTTTCTTTTCCAGTGTTGGCCTTTGATTAGTCGGTGATTTCCAAATTCGTTTTTTATCGAGAAAGTGCAGTGTGGCCCATACCGAAACTGGCCCGCTCGGTAGCGGACACACAATGCTCTACGTTATAATGATTGAGAGATGTATCTGATTCTATATCATCTTTTTGACCAGCTTGTAGAGCTTCGCAATCCCAAATAGCGCAGCACCCATAGCAGCATTCTGGATGAACAGCAGGATCTTATCCTGTCTCCTGAACGTCTCGATAGCTCTGGAATAACTGATATCACTTCTGAAGGAAACCATGGTGTACAAGGGTAGCCATCTATCTTTTAGCAAATATGTTAGTAGAAAATCAACTTGTTTTTTGAACAAGAATATCTTAGATGTGACTTTATGTGACATTTCTTTGTAATTCTCTTTAGCTAGATAGTTGATTGCTAATAGATCTTTATGTCTCGTTTGTGAATAACTTTCAAAGGCATCTGCAACTGTTGGAAACTCATCCATTTTTGACAAAAGAACAAACACATCTTCAAACCCACAATTCATACCTTGTCCATAAAATGGCACCATTGCATGAGCAGAATCACCTAAAATGATTGCCTTATCAGCATAATGATAAGTGCTACATTCCAGACTCAACAAAGTGCCTTTAGGATGATTGTTGAAAGCGTAGAGCAGTTGCTTTTCAGTTATCAATGGAACAGCATCAGGGAAATGCTCATAAAAGAAAGTCAAGACTTTCTCATCGGTATCCAAACTCTCTATCATACCCCACGGTGCAAAGAAAGTTGAGGTGAATGAGCCGTCCAAGTTAGGCAGAGCAATCAGCATGAAGTTATGCTTTGGCCATATATGTAAATGATTTTTGTCAATCTTGAATCTTTGCTCAGGGTCAGAAACATCATTGGCTGCAATTGACAATTCAAGATATGCGCAGTCAATATATTCTTGACTATAGTCCATCCTAACATATTTTTGTAATTCTTGACGGACTTTTGAGAAAGATCCATCAGCACCAATGATAAAATCCACTGATATTGGAGTATCTATATTCTGGAACGATAAAGTTGGAGTGTTCTTCAAATCCATCTTGATGAGTTTATGGTTGAACTTTATGTCAACACCAGCGTTTTCTGCCTCATTTAGCAGGATATCATTTAAGTATCCTCTATCAATAGAATTGATACCTTGCCCATTAATATCATATTTCTGACTCTCTTCAACACCATTGATATGAATCATTCTCCCATACATTGGGATAACCTTTGACAAAACCCTTTCAGCAATAGATTCATCAACATATCTTAGAGCGTTGATACCACGGGCAGAAACTGCCAGGTTGATACTTCTAAGACCGACTTTTGATGACTTCCTTGGATCTTTTTGTTGACGTCAGTGTGTGTCCACGTTTAAACGCTCCTTTCAAGAGTGATTGCGCTATAAAGAACAAAACTTACCATCACGTAGCTCATATAATGTGACATCGTAGCCCTTCTTTGAGAGACCAAGAGCTGCCAAACAGCCAACCAGGCCAGCTCCAATGATAGCTACCGTAGGCATAGTGTTTATTTATATCAAGGGTAATCCTTCTATGGCTGTGAGACCGGGAGTTAGTTGAAAGGAGAAATTATTTTGAATGACTATTACTGTTTGGTTTTGACTTTTTTTGCCTGGGTTTTACCAAAGAGCGGGTCAACTAATTGGGGTTGAAGTCCGAAGTCCGATCAGAACACAGCGTTGTAGTAGATTTACTGGAGCAAATACTCACTACAATAACCAACAATCATCTAAGGTTATGTAAAAGAACTAATTAAGAATGCACACCATGAACAACTCAGCTCAATTACGGAGATAGTCCCGCAAATATCCAGATAGTTTATTGGCACCTTGTTCTAAAGCATCTTTCAACACGGCTAAATCATCATTAGTAGTGGCAGAGAAGTTTGAGAAATCAGAGCCTCCAGCTATAGAGGTTTGAGCTTGTTCTTCATCACCGAAGTAAGAAGATGATGAAATGGCAGTAGAGTTATTAAATGATTGCAGTTTTTTATGAGCTTCTTGTTGAGCTGCAGCATCCCAATTGTTTCTACCAAAAAATTGATCTGAAGAAATGGCTTTCTGACCACCGTATTTGGACTCAACTTCACCCGTGTATTTTGGAGCAGAGGCAGCTTTTTGTCTTTTTTCAACTTCAGCAGCATCGTTACCAGTCATACCGAACCCAAGTTTGGCAAACGTTGGGGTGATTGATTCCACTGAACGGGAAGGTTTTGAAGATGTTTCCAATTTGATCGAAGAAGTTGGTTCAGTTGTGACAACTTTTGGCTTTGTTGATGAGTTGAAGTCGAACCCACTAGTTGTATCGGATTTTTTTGGATTATAACCTAGTTTAGCAGTCTCTTCAGCCTCAAGTTTGGCTTCTCTTTCAGCTGCTTCAAAGTCAACATCTGATACAATTTTCTTTGCCTTGAGCTTGGTTTTCTTTGGAGCTGATAAGATACTAGATTTTTTGGTAGCTGTTGATTTTCTCAAAACAGCAGCTGGTTTGTTTGGTTGTTGTGATTGTATTGAACTGCCAGCATTGATTGGGGTGATGGGTCTTGAAGTTATTGGAGATTGGGTTGATGGTTTCTTTTCCCAATTTGCAAAAAAATCATCATTATTACTTTCTGATAGTGAGGAAGAAGATGATGAGTTGTCAATGTTTTCCAAAGTGACATGGTTTGGGTAAAGAACTTCATCTTTCTTCACTTTTTGATCTAGATGTTCTTTATAATTCTCAGCAATCTTAGAGGTATATTTTGGACCTGCATTTACAGATTTACCAATATATCTTGAACCACCATTCTTCAAAAAGTATTCTTTAATTTTCTGATTACCACCCAACTTGAAACGACGCAATTGTTTTTGACTCCATTTATCTAAGTTTGATGATTTGACAAAAGTTATATGAACACCCAAGTTTCTATGAACAGCCGAACATTCAAGACATAACAAAACACCAAATGGCACCGAAGTCCACGTAGGATTTTTAGCCTCACAGTCAAAACATACTTTATTCGCTGGGTCTTTTTGTAGATTGGCAAAGACTGCGTCTCTTTCCTGTGTTGTGGCCAAAGTTTCAGTCATATCGTGCTAGTTTTATGAGGACCCCTTTCGATATCTTGACTTTGTTTGATGATTTGACACGATCATCAACTTCGATTTCTGTGTTTTTTCCTTCCTTTTTTTCGCGGGTTCTTTCCAATGCGGCTCGAACCAATGGTTCCTCACAGTTAAGAAGAGCTAGATCTTTACAGGCTACACTTGGTTTAGTGAAAACAGAGGGTCGTGACAGGTCATTAAAATGCTATATAGAAGCTTGGTTTCTCATGCAGTTGGTTGTTTCTCGGTGATAGCTGTTCCTTCAGTCGATTGATCTTTACCGTTATCCGTAGCAGTATCATTCAATTCATGATCACCAGCTTCTTGTCCATTGGTCAACTGAGCTGCTCCATTGCCCCAACTCAAGAAATCTCTTCTAACCTCAACATAATCGTAAGCAAACTCTCCGATTTGATCTTCATCCATACCAGCAGCTTCAGCCTCTTCGTCTGCTCGCAGATGTAAACCTGGAATTTTATCGATGACAAAACAAATCAATGAGGTAACAACAAAAGTATAACCAAAGACCGCACCAACATAAGCAATTTGTTTGTACAGTTGCTTGTAATTGTGTGAAATGAAACCACCTGGATGATCAGTAACACCATCCATTCCGATAACCCAATCAGCACCGAAAAATGCATTGAAGATTAAACCAACAACACCAGCCATGCCGTGTTCAGCCAAAATATCTAATGCATCGTCAACACCAACCAGGTATTTTAATCCAGTGGAAAAGTTACAAACAACACCTGTAACGATCCCCAAAATCACTGATCCATATAATGTGATACAACCAGAGGATGGTGTCGCAGCAACAAGACCAGAAATTATACCAGAACAAAGACCAACAGTTGACCATTTTTTCTCCAATCTATAATCTAATAAACACCAAGTCATTGCGGCAAAAGCAGCAGTCATATTTGTATTGGCAATAGCATACATCGATCTTAATGATGGGTATAAAGCAGACCCACCATTGAAACCTAACCAACCAAACCACAACATACCAGTACCCAAAGTCACAAGAGAAACATTATGAGGTCTAAAATTTATCAACAATTTTTCTTTACGTCTACCCAAAAACCATGAATAGACAAACCCTGAAACACCAGATGCTATTTCAACAGGCCCACCTCCAGCGAAATCTAAAACCCCCCATTTGTAAGCCCAACCTGAACTGTTCCACACCCAACAGACAATTGGACAATAAACTAACGTACACCAAATAAATAAAAACACCATATGTGGTAATAATCTCCCTCTCTCTGCCACAGATCCAGCAATAATGGCCAGTGTGACACATTGGAACATATTTTGGAAAATGGCCCAAACAAATTCTGGATAGTCAGCATCCTCAGTTGCATAGACATTTCTGAATCCAAAAGAATCCATGTTCCCAATGAACCCATTTGTAGCAGTTGTTGAAAGAGCTAAAGAATAACCCCAAAAATACCATTGAAATATCCCAACGACAGCGGCCATTAAAACTGCCCAAATCAATGAAAGTGCTGATTTTCTTCTAGCAAGACCCGAATACAAGAAACCTAGGCCTGGGGACCATAAATAGTACTAATGCGGTGGATATTGTGATGAAACTAACAACACCACTGTCGTATTTCTCAGTCCAAACAGATCCCATGGTTACTCTCTTTCTGATATTGGTAAATGATGGTAGATGATGCAGTACTTTGAAGCTCTATTGATGAGTGTCAAAAGTGAAAATTTTGCGAGTGGTTGAGCTTTTTTATGAATGTGACAAAAAAAAGATGCAAAAGTAGCAAGAAAGAGGGTTCTGGAAAAGGGTTCCTACTGGAGTGAGTGGTGAAGTTTAACTTACAAATATTGGGATATTTTGAGTGAAGACTTTTCTCTTTGTATTTAAACGTTTCTGCACGCCAGTGAAAAACTTGTCTAGGCAGAATTAGGCACTGATAACCCTCGTCACACTGACCAATCAAAAATGCTGAGGGGGTCTCTGCCTCTGGGCAAGCAAAAAAAAAAATCTAATGACACTTTGGCTGGGCCTGCGCAGGCCTTGGCCAGAGGAGAAGAGCCGGTACTGTGAAAAGTACTCACTAGTGCTAGCAAAGTAGGATAGGCCGCATTGGCCGACACCTCTTAGAGCTCTGAGTCCTGAAGGCACTCCTAACCGTGCCAAACGTCCCATGTGGTCTCACATCGAGAGGCCAAAACTAGTTAAGTATTGAGCACTCACTCATGGAACGAACCAGCTAGGCCAACTTAAGACTGCGCAGAACCATTAAGCTTTAAGATCGGGAGATAATCAATCCCTTTTATACTCGCACTTTCTTATCAATACTATCAACTACGTCTACCATCATAGGCTGGGAGATAGGCCAACATTCGTCCAGGCTGCCCTGTTGCCAGCGTATCTCTTTCCAAGTTACTCTGTTCAGCAGTCTAAAACACCTCCGAGAGCACTCACGCCGGCAACGACTGCGTTGTCTCGGTTTTACTTTCACTATGTAAAGGAGATCGCCATATTTGGAGGCTTTGTGAAACCGGCGATATTGTTATAATCCGCCTCGGCGATCGCTGATTGGTGGATTAACAATAACACCAAAATCTTTTTCTTATCTCTGGAAAAGTGCCTCGAGCCAAAAACAAAAAAAAAAAAAAAGAAAAAAAAAAGTGAGTTTTCCAGCCCATTGGTATGGGCAGCATCCTGCTCACATGATGAATCACATGACTTGGCTTAGCTTATATCCGGGTAACGCCTACAATAAATGTACATGTACTAAGTGAAGAGGACCCTTTACATTGATGAGCTTCCCTATGATTATATGTACTTCAAAGGACCATGATCACCCTTCCAAAGACACCCTTCGATCCTCTACAGATACCAGTTGACAGTGACGATGTTCTCTTGCGGAATATTCTATCGAAAAGACAGACTTTAAGCTCCAGTTCGAATACTACCATGTTCATTTCAAATCTTGAGTCGTATTTGGAGTACATCTACTTGCAAGTACAAACTCATGGGAATGTGTCAACATATACGGATGTTATACCAAAAGGTGAATCTCTACTGCTTTCACAACAAGTGCCTTGGAAACTGAACTCCATAAAAAAGAATGGTGATTGTGATAGTCGATGGATGCTGTCACATGAGATCAAGATTGTTCTATTAAACATCTCTCTAGGTTATAACACTAGAGCATCCGAGATAATACAAACTGTACTTTCAGATAATGATCAAGCTTCGGACTCGGAAAATCAAAAACGATGGTTGAGTGCATTCAAATTGTTCAAAAAGGCTTTGGAATATGTAAACTTCTTAAGCATTGATGAAGGTACGCTGAATACTAGTCAATTCTTGGAAACATCAACATCATTTATCACTGTTGTTCAGTCTCTGATTCAATGTTCTATACAGATGACATTTCTATCAAAAGCCATATGGACTCTAGAATCAGTGGAGTTTGATATTGGAAGCAATGATAGTCTAAATTATTCTACTTTATCAAGGATTTCCATATTTGTTCGGGATGAGTTGAAGAGAATGATTACTATTTTGAGATCATCAAGTGCCTCAGTGGATAACTGGATTGAATTTTTGGAGAATGTATCACGATTTAATACAGCATATATTGGGACTTTGCTTTCAATTGAAAACTACAAACAAAATAAACTTGGGATATCACTTGGGTTCTTAAACATATCAATCATGAATATAGCAACAAAGAAGACTAACGATGAATATAATGAGGGCACAAATGATGACTCAAAAATGAAGAAACATCTATCATCTTTCAAGTCCAAACTATCCTCCAAAAAAGTACAGAATTTAATCAAGCCAAAAAAACTAAAGATAAACAAATCTCTTTTGGAAAACTTACAAAACTCAACATTACAAGAAAGCTCAAAACATCTATTTCAATTGATTGATCTGCTGAACCTGAAGTACAACCTTGAAAACAACAATCTAAACTTTGAGACAATCGTCGACTCTTCAGTCTTGCTTCAGAGTCATTTACCCACCGGTAGACCAGTCCCATTATCAGATGGATCCAAAACATGGGTCCCGCAGGGAATAATTCATCATGATTCCAATGAGTATCAAGGACAAGGACAGTATTACTGAGCAACTTTCAACGTCTTCCAGTATATGATTGTATGAACCTTGATTTAGCTTTGGCATTCAGATCTTCATTGACTAGTTTGAATTTCCCATTATTTGTAAATGATGTTCTTATTTTAGATAAAGAGGAATCGAACAAGTTTAGTTCATTTGCAATGTTTATTCTTAGTTTGGCATTGAAGGATAATGTAGTGAGCAACTTGAATAGATATGCTAGATAACCGTATTTTAATGGTGTTACAAGTGTTGATGGATATATCTTGATTCCGATCGATCTAATCTTATGAGTCTTTCCATCATTTGACAGCTTTTTCAGAAATTCATCAAATTTGGTTTGAGTTGATAGGAAAGGTAGAATAGATTTCCCATTTGACGTTGTACCTTCTGCAAAAATGTAAATGATTTTGTTCTTGAGAGTTTTATAGTCCAATTTTGCAAATGGAGCTTCATTTTCTGGAACATACCCACAGATACTTTTAGAAATGAATGCAAGTTGAGATAGTTGCTGAAGATCACCGTTCTTATTAGGCATCAAGATCACAGATTCATCATTCGAGATCAATAACAATAACAAATGATCCAATGGGGACGAGAAATTCACAAAATATACATCATTCTTGGAAGGATAAAATGATCTATTATTGATTGATTTTGTCTTCAAGTTCTGAATGGATAGTTCGTAAGAGGTGAGACCAGCGACAAAAAGGATAGCTCTGAGCAGCACCACAACGTTATGCGAGCCCAATATCGGTGAAACAACTAGATATATGAACAATAAAGGAAGGATCAGGAGCGATTTGATGACGACGATGAGAATCTTAGGTATCAGCTCAAGCTTCGATGTCTTCAAGAAACTTCTGAGGGGGGAGTCTGACACGCCAATGACGTTTGTCTGCACCACCGGTAAGAACGGGGATATACCCGTGGCCTTGTCTCTGTACTGTGTGTATTTCTCCATCGTTTGAAAGCACAAAAGAGGGAGGAAAAGAGCACTGTTTTGTTGGACTTTGTTGGTGATGATTTATAATATAAATTTAAGTGCTTCCGCGAAAATTGTGTATGGCGAAAAAGAAACAAAAAACGTTTCTAATTGTTTCTGACGAGACATATTCATTCAACAATTAATCAAAGAACAGATCGTTGAGAAATATGTCGCTGCCGGCAGTCCTAGAAAGGGGTGACGACGTCCTGTCACAGTATCCACGCTCTTCTCCGTGGTGGAATTTGGCGAGCCATGCAAACTGTTTGCTGGCTGTCGGGTTCTCAAAACTAGTGCTCTTCTCTTCTTATAATCCCGTTGTTGAAGGTTTGGATAGATTGGACAATGCTCTTCAAAGAAGTAAAGATGAAAACAGAGGCCTGGTTACTATAATGAATCACATGTCAGTGGTGGATGATCCGTTCTTGTGGGGTGTTCTTCCCTGGAAATATTATAGAGATGTGGATACCATAAGATGGGGTATGGGTGCTCATAATATCTGCTTCACCAATACTTTCCTGTCATATTTTTTCAGTTTGGGTAAGATTCTGGCAGCTGAAAGATTTGGTGGTAGTATTTTCCAAGGTTCTGTTGATGCTGCCATTAGACTGATGTCACCAGATGATACGTTGAACTTGATCTATGATGGGTCCGAAGATGTTTCATCAAAATGGCTTGACACTAAAACTAAAATTTCAGACTTGAGTACATTGACCAACAAAATCAGAAATGATTACATGGCACCAATAATAAGATCTAAACCATCGTGGTTACATATCTTCCCAGAAGGATTTGTCCTACAATTGGAGCCACCTTTTAATAATTCAATGAGATATTTTAAGTGGGGTGTCTCAAGAGTGATTTTAGAAGCTACAAGACAACCAATTGTTTTACCAATTTTCAGTACTGGATTCGAAAAAATCGCACCTGAATCTGCAACTGAGACTGGCTCTTTTATAGATAGGTTCTTACCTGCAAACTTTGGTGCTGAGATTAAAGTTACCATCGGTAATCCAATTGATGATGCAATCATTCAAAAATATAGAGAGGAATGGTTGAATCTGGTAAAGAGATACTTGGATTCTGATTCCCCTGATGATTTATCATACGAACTTAAGTTTGGCAAAGCAGCTCAAGATCTTAGAAGCAGATTTGCTTCAGAATTGAGAAAATCAGTTGCCGATATTCGTCAAGCTGTAGGGTTCCCTGAAGAAGACCCTAGATTCAAAGATCACAAGTTTTGGAAAAGATACACTTTGTCTGAAGGTGCCAGTGATCCAGATATCAAATTTATTGGTCAGAATTGGGCTATCCGTAGGTTACAGTCTTTTTTGAATGATAATGAAACCCAATCAAAAGATGAGAAATGAAATCATGAATCATGTACATAGGCGAAATTGAGAATGATCAGAAAGCATCATTAATTAGATTACTGTGCTCCTACATATAACCGTCAATAGAAATATTCATTCTTCAATGTCATATTGTTCCAACAATGCTTCAAACCGTAGTCGTTGCTCAGGTGTAAGGATGCGAAGAAGTTCATCTGGTGAAGCAGACTCAATCAAACGTATCAATTCCTCCTCATCTTCTTGCGTAAATACCTCTTCTTGTAGTTTATCAAGGTCATCTTTGTCAATATCCAATGTCTTCTCTACCTCATCAATGTTGGTTGGTGATTCATACTTCCACTCTGACTGCACATCGTTGAACTTGTGCAGCGTGTTTATTAGTTTCAACTTATCAACGTCATCACCTCTGGGTATCTTAAGCTCCTCTTGGACGTTCTTCTTGTAGAAATCCTCCGAACATGAACGATGAGTCTCTGACTTGAAGCAGTTCACTGAACAGTACGATAACTGACATCTAGAGCAGACGTATTTCGCCTTCTTTCCTTTAACTCGACAGATCTGGCAGTCCCCCATGGAACGATTCCCTTCCAATAAGCTCATCGTTGACCGCAACTAGTAAGAACTGGTCCTTTTTAGGTGTTTTAGGCATTTATTGAAGCCTTTGTTAATGTGCTGTTGCAGTGCTCGTAACGCTCGTCATAGGAAACCTCCATAAACAAATTTTGCGGGAGATCCATCAACAAAAGACAGTCATTTGCCAGGAAAAAGCAGCAGAGTTTAGTTGGGGGTTATGAAACTGGCTTCTTGTTCTTTGTGGAACTCGATTGGACGCCTACCTCGTGTTTCCCTTCAGAGTACAGCTCTAACGAGGAATTACGGGTGGTCTCCTTTCAGAAAACGGGCAACACAAGCACCTGTTGATGAAGAGGTGGAGGACGTTATCATAGAAGCAACTCAAGAGTTGAGAGGACAGCCTGATCAAGCTAGGCTGAAAGAGCTGATGTGGGAGTTGATTGGTGCTTCTTCCAAAAATGAGTCATTTGCATTGATGAATAGTATATTGAAGAAACTGGATACCAATTCCCATGAAGATTCCAGGTCAATAATCCCAACATTCACACTAGAAGAGACTTACACTTTGTTTCATCAGGTCATTGCTGATATTGATGCTAAAAACTATACATCTGCTAGATTTATACCTAGACTATACCTGCAATTAATGACGGCTGCTAAAGAAGCTAATAAGAAGGAGTTGATGCTGGATACATTCACGGATTTTGTCAAGTACCTCTCTGTCCTTGGCTATGGTGAACAACTTTCACAGATCATTGAATCCTTCGTGAAAGAGAATCCCAAACTATTGAATGCCTCATTTAGGATTGTCCAACAAGTCCTATCGCAACAACAATCAACACATCCAGTTATTCTCATCAAGGTGTTCAAAGTATACGAGTGGCTTGGTTTGAAATCCAAAAGTCTAGATAGGTCTGCAATTATTATCCTAGAGTCAATGATAACTTATTTCCGCAAAAGAAATAGTCTTTTTTCCATCGAAAAGGGGGACATGGATCAAATGAAAGAATTTTTGAAGTCTCAATTGGAGAAGCCTCAGCGTTGGGAATCATTGTTGAAGATTATCAATGTCTGTGATCTTGATGATCATTTTCAGAGTGAGAAGACAAAATCAGCACATGCTCTGGCTGAACTGCTAGGAAAGAATACTCGCAATTATTTTGATGCTCCTCAGATGAAAACCATCTCAAAAACTATAATGTCATCCGATGAGTTTTCATACAGGGAGAAAAAGAAAATTTTACAATCGATATCATCATCTGTATCTGATATTGGAGCCACAAAAGAAACCCTAGATAACTCAATTCAGCTCATGGTTTTCAATTCATCTGGTGTTACTCCGAGTATTAGAGAGTTACTACTAAAGAACAGTCAATTTGTGGATAATGTTACATTGGAGTCCATAACACTTGCTTTGTCGAATGCTAAACAATTGAACTTCAGTACAACCATTGAGAAAGCTTTTGAATTCTTTGATGAGAACTTTCCTGATGTTGACAAAACTACAACCCTCTATAACATATTGATGATCAACTACATCAGACTTGGAGATAGAACTCAGTTGAGGAGATGCTTTGATGAAAGTATCAACAACGGTATCAATTGGAGAACCGATCCAGAAGTTTTATTCAAGTTTCTTAAATGTCTAGCAGAAGATCCAAATGCAGATTCCGATGAGGTCTTTAGGTGGTATAAAAGAGTCAAGTTTTTTGTTGAATACCTTGATTCAAGCTCGTATAGTGCTATGGTGAACTTATTTCTGAAGAATAACATCCAGGATGTTGTGGCATCGATGGATTATGAGTTCCCACCACTTGAAGGTGGTAAGAAATTTCAGAAAGACAACTATCCTGAGTTGTTTGAATCTATATATCAGTGGATGTTGAACGATTCTGAAGACCCGGCAGATGTTTGGGACCTTTACAATGCATTACAAAAATTCTTTGATCTTCCTTATGATACATACTTCCCTTTGATGAAAAGATTTGTTGATATGGGGAGAGCTGATGCTTCATTTTTGATCTTCCAGCAGTTGAAGAAACTCCATCGTACAACAGGTACAGTACCACCACCTTCTTCGGAGATGTACTGTTATCTTTTCAGAAACTTTGGCAAAGTGACATATACAGAAGGTGTTGAGACTCTATATCTTATCTTGAAATTGGATTTGCACGTCAACACTGATATAAACATTATGAACTCAGTTATGGATGCATTCTGTAATCTACAGGATTTGCAGAGAGTGTCTGATATATTTGATCAAATCATAACAATGCCTCATAAATCAGGACTGAACCATGAAACTGTGAGCATAATGATGAGATCATATACACTTCTGTCTTTAGAGCATGTCAAGCATTTCTGGAATCACTTGGATAAACTCAATATCTTACCAAACAGTGAGAATTTCAATCAATATATCATTTCGCATTGTTACTATGAGCAATATGAAGAGGCATTACAGATTGCTGCGTCAGTTGAGGAGTTTGGTGTCCCAATGACACCACAGATCATTGAATCATTATACAAGCTCACTGAAAATCAAGAGATGAAATCTACAGTGCAAGAATGGGCAGAAAAAGAGTATCCTCAAATATGGACGTCTCTGGGAGTCAAGCTAATTGAAGGTGAGAAATCTGCTGATTCAACGATAACTGGAAGCTACAACAATTCTGACTCTGGGGAAGTTGGTGATATTATGAGTCCGGTCAAGCCATAACCATATTGGCAACCAACTATATAACTTATTGGGATGGTGCCACATATTATAACTTAAATGTTTCGAGTCATATTTCTTATTTATCATTATTTATTTATTTATTTATTCATATTTATTCCAATCAAACATCAATCACTCATCAATAGTGATACACTATTTATTTATGAATAAACAGAGTTCTTATTCTTTATTAGTGAGTTTGGTACTATTTACTTTTGTTGCAAACCTCAACGAGTTGACTGTCTCATTAAAGTGCTTTGAAAGCGGAGATATGTTGACAAACATTAGAGTCTTTGAATTCCCACTTAGTGAATACTGCAACAGATATGTCAATTTGGAGTTTCTGAAAGGTATATGAGTTCTTGAACTACCATCATTGAGTGCAAAGATGACATCACCTAAACAACTTAAACTCTTATTGATTGATTGCGTTTCTTTCAATCTATCCCCTGAAACCTGGGAATGTGATAGCCTTTCAGAACCAGCAAGATCAATCAGATTCAATGTACCTCTAACGGTTTCTCCTGTCTCAGAATCAACACCCACTATTCTTATGATGAATACCGTATGTGATCTAGATGACCTTTCATTGGCTTTGGTAGCAGCTATTGATCTATTCTGTAGTGCTTTTTGCAATAGTTCATTCATCATCTTGGCAGACGTGACTTCAACCGCTGACAAATCAGTAATTGTTGTTGTTTGAGTTGTTGTATCATGCCTTATTTCATATTTCATCTTGTCTATATTCTGAGGGTTTCCTAGTAAATCAATAATATTCTCGTTGTATATCTCCAAAAACTCCCCATAAACTTTATGACTCCAACCTCTTTTCTTTTGTTTTTGAAGAGTTTCAAATATTTGATCAATGACACGTGGAATCATACCATCTTCGCTAGACATCGTATGTGTTTTACCAGATCCAGTTTGCCCATATGCAAAAACACAAACATTGAATCCGTTCAAAGCACTCTGAGCCAGCTGGGAAATCTCTTCAAAGATCTCGGCATTTGATGAATCCATTTGGAACACACGATTGAATCTAAAAGATTGAACCTTTTTGATGCTGGAGTCACCAGTAGAGAAAGCGCTCGATGGAACACTAGATTTAGGATCCTTAATCTCTATTAATTGATCTTCTTCATCATTATTTGGAACCTTTATCTCGAGAAGATCGTCATCCTCTTTGGGTAAAGGAGGCCTTATACGGCAAAAAACCCTGATGTTTCCCTTTAAATCTTGCATTCTGTCATGCAACTTTCTTCTCCTCAATTCCTCTTCTATTAGGATCCGTTCATGTTCCTCCTGAGCTTTTGTTTTCGATTCTATCTCATGCTTGAGATCTTTGACACGATCTTTCTTCAGCTGAAGTTGAAGTTGTTGTTGTTCTATGTCAGCTCTCAAAGTTTTGATTCTCTTGTAATTTTCTTTGTTCTGTTCCGCTGTATCGTTGAATTCTTGTTCTTTCTTCTCCTTCGTTTGAATCAGTTGAGTGGTGTTTCGTAAGTTATCTAGACGATCCTGGAGTGGACCTCTTTGTCTCACCAGGTCCTTGAGCTCATCTTCCAAGGTTTTTCTGGACTCGGCCATATGCTCTGTTATTTTCAGTTGCTCTTTGGAGAATTTCTTCTCCAGTTCAGACAGTGATTGTTCCAAAATGTGTTTATTGTTGTCAACTTTTTCTTGTATTGCCTTAATCTTGTTCTGTACTTCCACCTTCTGGTGCTGAATTTCTTTAACTTTGAGTTCCATCACATTGTTGATCTCACTCATATAGTTTCTGTCTAATGTATAACGTGAAGAAGCGAGATCGATGTCCATTTTCTTCAACTTCAATTCCAACTGTTTTTTGAACTCATCTTGTATCACCAGCTTCTCATGTTCAATATTATCGATTTCATTCATTTTGTGCTTAACTTCTCTGGATATGTTATCGAATGAGGTCTCTAGTTCTTGATTATCAACCTCAAGTTGCTGTACCTGGGTAGTTATATCTAATATTTGATTCTTTAGATGACTAAGTTCTGTCTCTTTCTCATTGATAGATGCCCTGAGGGAGTCCAATGTTTGCCTGTTTGTGTCAGCACTTCTAAGAGTACCAGCTGCTCCAAAAGACTCAGAGATCGATCTTGCTTCTCGTTTAGGTGAGTTTAGTGAGGGCGATTGATATCCAAAAGCGGTGAGTTGTGAGTTAGTCTTCGTTGGTGTAGTTTGAGGTCTAGGAATCGATGATGGTTTAGGTATCGCTTTGTGAGTATAGTTGGCAGCAGGAGCATCGTCAGCACTTGTCACCATCTCAGTTGAGCTCGTATCATTATTCATGGCTGAGTGTATTTGTAGCAGTGATCTCTTCAAAGTTACACTCGTGATTTATGTCGATGTTACTGAAAAACATTTCATGAAACAAGTTTGACACCAAACATGTATGTTAGAAGTGTAAACAATGAAATCCGAGGTTAGTTTTAGTGCACGTGAGTTTCATGTGATGAAATCGGAAGTTCAGCTCATCTCTTAAAAAAATTATATCAAAGAAACTACAGTAGGATACAATACCTCGAGAACACAATATAAAGAGATACTTGCCTGCTATTCATACGATGTCTAAAGGCAGAATTTCAGTAGCCATTCCAGCATCCAGCTCGAAACTTACCGAGTCCAAAAATTCCAAACAGAATAAAAAGCATAAACGTAAGTATCACTCAAGCCTATAACAGAACCCATATACTAACACTAAAGGACAGGTGATGAAAGCAGTTCAGAAGAAGATTTAGCTTCAGAGATTGAATCCGACGGATCATCAGATATTCAAGACGACGAAGTTGATCTTGATGAACTAAGCAGTAGAGGGGATAATGAAAGTGAAGATTCAGAATCAGATAGCGCTTTACCAAAACTCAAAAAGAGAAAGAAGAACAAAGATGATGGAAGTGAATCATTTGCTAATGCAGTAACAGCCATCCTTGGCTCCAAATTAAAAGCATACGATAGAAAAGATCCAATTTTGGCAAGAGCAAAACAAACCATAAAGAAAGCTGAAAGTGATAAACTTGAAGCCAAAGCACGCAGAGAATTATTAGCGGAGAAGAAAAAAGTTTATGACAAGGATAGAATCAGAGATCTGCTACCAAAAGATGATGAAAATGCAAGAGCAATATTCGACCATGAACGTAAACTAAAAAAAGTGGCGCAAAGAGGTGTCATTCGTTTGTTTAACGTTTTGATGTCTACCCAAACAAGAACCACATCTGAAGCATCAAAAACCAAAACCATAGGTGTTGAGCAGAAAGAGAAACTGATAACAGAACTGTCAAAAGAGAAATTTTTCGATTTAGTCAAAGCTGCAGGAAAATAAAGAATATATGTTGAGTAATGATTTCCTTCTGCACAGCGTCTTCAAAGATGTAGTCCATCATATTGTTATAGCTGCCCCGGCTCAGCTACCTCTCGCATGAATATAGGCCAATTCGCGATTCTCTGATTTTTTTCAAAAAAAATGTAGCGCGGTGTATGTAAAAAAATTCTGGTGATATTTTACAATTAGAGCCTCAAAAGACAACGCAGAACAACATTTTTTCGATTTCACCTGTTAGATAAGGCCATCATAGTGCAAAAAAGGGGGTGAAAAAAAGATAATGAAGGATGCGAGGTTCGAACTCGCGCGGAGAAACCTCCAGTAGATCTTAAGTCTACCGCCTTAGACCACTCGGCCAACCCTCCAGAAGATGCTGTTCTTGTTTGGGTGGTTGTTTAGTCAGTGTGCTAAGTTGGTTTTCAAATAGATTCAGGACACTAAAAGTCTCAATCCAGATGCCCACCCTGGCAACGAGACTGATGATTCTGAGAATTCTTTATGAATTCCTCGGAATCGACACAACCCCAAAATGGCTCAGGTAACCACCCATCGTTACTAGACC